>CAMZMU010000085.1:111631425-111888457 GCA_947311845.1 Poa pratensis
TTCTTAGTTAAGGAGTGATAGTATCAGTATCCAAGTCGTCAATCAAATACATCATCCTTCCACCATCTAGCCAATACCCGAGTTGTCATAAGACGTACATTTAAACATATTTTAATCGGTTGACAAATGTGAGGATTACGCTGGGCCACTATGAATGAAGGAGTATGTAGACAAGATGCAAGTGTGATTTGGTGTAAAAGTAGTTTATTTCTGCGGCGAAGAAATGCCTTTCTTATGGAGTAGTCAAAGAGTAGGGTTTATTTAACAACGATATATGCTTCATTGAAGATGGAAGACACCAAAACAAGTTTAGTTGCAAGATCTCAAAGAGTGAAGAACTACAAAATAACCATATTTTCAAATCACCATGTTAAGAGTAAAAAAGGTTAACTCTTTTCCTTATGGAAGGAGATATTGAGAGACTTAAATATTTTAGTCAAAGTTTCGGTACACATCTAGCGCGCAATTTGCGCGGGCCACCCAGCTAGTTCTTTTACATCTGAAATACAATCTACTGCAATCATTGTTCTCTACTGTTTTATGCAAACAAACATCATCTTCCATTCGATACGTTTAACCCTTTGTTTTCAGCAAGCCGGTGAGATTGACAACCTCACTGTTAAGTTGGGGCAAAGTAATTTGATTGTGTTGTGCAGGTTCCACGTTGGCACCGGAATCCCTGGTGTTGCGCCGCACTACACTCCTTCACCAACACCTTCGAAGCAACCTCGTTTTCCTACTGGTTCGATTAAACCTTGGTTTCATACTGAGGGAAAACTTGCTGCTGCACTCATCATACCTTCCTCTTGGGGTTCCCAACTGACGTGTGACGTACAAGCATTGTTTCTGCTGTTGCCGGGGAGATATTCCCTCGTCAACTAGAGCTAGCAACACGTTTTCTGGCGCCGTTGCCGGGGAAAACCGAATTGCTTCTGCAAGGGGAGTCTCTCACACCCAATCTCTTTACTTTGTTATTTGTCTTGCTTAGTTTATTTTTATTTAGTCTTGTTTGCTCTCTTTATCAAAAACACAAAAAAATTAGTTACTTGTTTAATTCAGTTTGATTTTGTTTTTCAAAATGAGTACTCCTGAGAACACTAAGTTGTGTGACTTCACTAGCACAAACAACAATGATTTCATATGCACTCCTATTGCTCCACCTGCTTCTACAGCAGAATTTTATGAAATTAAACCTGCTCTATTAAATCTTGTTATGAAAGAGCAATTTTCTGGTGTTAGTACTGATGATGCTGCTGCCCATCTTAATAACTTTGTTGAACTTTGTGAAATGCAAAAGTATAAGGATATGGATGGGGATATTATAAAACTGAAACTTTTTCCTTTCTCCTTGAGAGGAAGAGCTAAAGAATGGTTGCTTTCTTTGCCTAGAAATAGTATTGATTCTTGGACAAAATGCAAAGATGCTTTCATAGGGAAATATTATCCTCCTGCTAAGATTATATCCTTGAGAAGTAGCATTATGAATTTTAAACAACTTGATAATGAACATGTTGCTCAAGCTTGGGAAAGAATGAAATCTTTGGTGAAGAATTGTCCCACTCATGGACTGACTACTTGGATGATCATCCAAACCTTTTATGCAGGATTAAATTTTTCCTCAAGGAACTTATTGGATTCAGCCTCTGGAGGAACCTTTATGTCCATCACTTTAGGTGCAGCAACAAAGCTACTTGATGATATGATGATCAACTATTCCGAATGGCACACCGAAAGAGCTCCTCAAGGTAAGAAGGTAAATTCTGTTGAAGAAACCTCCTCTTTGAGTGATAAGATTGATGCTATTATGTCTATGCTTGTGAATGGTAGATCTCATGTTGATCCTAATAATGTTCCTTTAGCTTCATTGGTTGCTCAAGAAGAGCATGTTGATGTAAACTTCATTAAAAACAACAACTTCAACAACAATGCTTATAGGAATAATTTTGGTAGCAACAATATAAGCCTTATCCTTCAAATGGTTATGGCAATTCTTATGGTAATTCCTACAGCAACAATAGAAGTGTGTCCTCTGATCTTGAAGCTATGCTTAAAGAATTTATTAGCACACAAAAAGCTTTCAATAAAACTGTTGAGGAAAAGTTTGAAAAAATTGATGATCTTGCTTCTAAAGTTGATAGTCTTGCTCATGATGTTGAAATTCTAAAACTGAAAGTTATGCCTAATGAAGTTAAAGATACTAAGTCATTTGCTACAGCAAATGCCATCCAAGTTCGAATTGATAATAATATTAGGATGTTGGCTGAATTGCATGCTAGGTGGGAAAAAGAGGAAGAACTTGAAAAAGAGAATAGTATAGTTAGAGTTTGTACTATCACCACCACTAGTAATGCTAATGTTTACATGCTAGTAAGCCTCCTACTATTGATGGTAATGTTATTGGTGTTGGTAATGTCTCTACTACTTCTGCAAAGCGTTTGAAATTGCCTAAAACTGCTGAAACTTTTTCTGATAAAAGTGCTGAAATTTTTCAAACTATTGGAGACAATGGTTCCACCACCATTGACAATAATGATTTTGATTTTGATGATTGTAACATCTCTGAAGTTATTATGTTCTTGCAAAAATTAGCTAGAAGTCCCAATGCTAGCACTATTAATTTGGCTTTTACAAAGCATATTACAAATGCTCTTTTGCAAGCTAGGGAGGAGAAGTTGAAACTTAAAGCTTCTATTCCTAGGAAATTAGAAGATGGTTGGGAACCCATCATTAAGGTAAAGGTGAATGATTTTGATTGCAATGCCTTGTGTGATCTTGGTGCAAGTATTTCGGTTTTGCCCAAGAAGCTTTATGATATTCTTGATTTGCCACCTTTGGAACATTGTTATTTGGATGTTTTTCTCGCTGATAATGCTATGAAGAAACCTTTGGGGCGAGTTAATGATGTTTTTATTACAGTAAACAATAACCTTGTCCCGTTGATTTTATTGTTATGGATATTGAATGCAATGCATCTTGTCCTATTGTTTTGGGAAGACCTTTTCTTCGAACTGTTGGTGCCATCATTGATATGAAAGAAGGTAATATAAGGTACCAATTTCCTCTCAAGAAAGGTATGGAACACTTCCCTAGGAAGAGAATGAAGTTACCTTTTGACTCTATTGTTAGAGCAAGTTATGATGTTGATGCTTCTTCTCTTGACAACACTTGATTTTCACTTTCTGCGCCTAGCTGAAAGGCGTTAAAGAAAAGCGCTTATGGGAGACAACCCATCGTTTTTATTTGCTGTTATTTTTGTTTTCTTTGAGTCAAGGAGTTTTGTTACTTCTGTAGCAACTCCTTTGTATCTTTATTTTATCGCAATGTTGTGCCAAGTAAAGTTCTATATTGAAAGTTGATGCAAGATTTGGATTTCTGCGCAGTGACAGATTTTTAGCTGTCACGGATTTGAGCTTATCTCCCTGTAGAAAATTCAAAAAATTCTGAAAAAATCACGCATATTCCTGAGATATGTACGCAACTTTCATTATTTTAGGCCAGATCCATCTGAGCAACTTAAGTGCCTCGAAAAAATTCGTCATTCCAGACTGTTCTGTTTTTGACAGATTCTGCCTTTTGTTTTGCATTCGCTCTTTTACTGTGTTTGTGTGGATTTCTTTGCTCCACAAAGCATTGGTGGCTGTAGCTAATGTCCAGAAGCTTTGGGATTGATTGTATCATTACAGAATATGAGAATTTTTGATTATGCACTAACCCTCTAATGAGAACTGTCTTGAGTTTGGTGTGAAGGAAGTTTTCAAGGATCAAGCGAGAAGGGTGATATTATGTGATCAAGAAGAGTGAAAAGCCTAAGCTTGGGGATGCCCCCGTGGTTCATCCCAACCATATTCAGAGAGACTCAAGCGTCTAAGCTTGGGGATGCCCAAGGCATCCCCTTCTTCATCAACAAACTTATCAGGTCATCTCTAGTGAAACTATATTTTAATTCTTTCACATCTTATGCGCTTTACTTGGAGCGTCTGTGTGTTTTTATTTTTGTTTTTGTTTGAATAAATTCGGATCCTAGCAATCCTTGTGTGGGAGAGAGACACGCTCCGCTTTTTCATGTGAATACTCATGTTCTTCACTTATATTTGTTGAGTATTCTTAACTAGCTACTGCAGTGCTTTTAGCTCCTGTTTTTCATGCATCTCTTCGAGCTGTTAGCACTTGTTTATAAATACTCTCTTGCTGCATTATATTATCATTTGGAGAGTTTATGTTTAAATAAATTGATTGGTGTTTGTTTGGAAGAAAGAAAATGCTACATGTAGTAGTTGGTATTGGAAAAGACATATGCATTCTTGTAGATCATTGTCTTGTTTGATTTGATGCTTTGCAATTGTTTTGAGCTCTCAAGTAGATCATGTTTAAGCTCTTGCATCATGTAGTTAAAGCCTAGTAGTGGAGAACTACCGTAGAGCTTGTTGAGACTTGGGATGCATATTTGTTCTCTCTAAGGTCTAGATATTTTCTGGTAAAATGTTTGAGCAACAAGGAAGACAGTGTAGAGTCTTATAATACTTGCAATATGTTTTTATGTGATTCTTGCTGTACCGGTTTATACTTGTGTTTGCTTCAAACAACCTTGCTAGCCTAAACTCTGTACTGAGAGGGAATGCTTCTCGTGCATCCAAAACTTGAGCCAAAACCCATGCCATTTGTGTCCACCATACCTACCTACTATGTGGTATTTCCTGCCATTCCAAGTAAATATTTCATGTGCTACCTTTAAACTATTCAAAACTTTATTACTCCTTATTTGTGTCAATGTTTTATAGCTCATGAGGAAGTATGTGGTGTTTTATCTTTCAATCTTGTCATTTACTTCTGACAGACTTTCACCAATGGACTAGTGGCATATACATCCGCTTATCCAATAATTTGCAAAAAGAGCTGGCAACGGGGTGCCCAGCCCCAATTAATTACAACTTTCATTAATAATTCTCTTCACATGTTTTGCCCTGATTTATCAGTAAGCAACTTAATTTGCAAATAGACACTCCTCCATGGTATGTGAATGTTGGAAGGCACCCGAGGATTCGGTTAGCCATGGCTTGTGTAAGCAAAAGGTTGGGAGGAGTGTCATCTATAAAGAAACTAAAATACATGTGTAAACAAAAGAGAAGAGGGATGATCTACCTTGCTGGTAGAGATAACGTCCTTCATGGGAGCCGCTCTTGAAAGTCTGGTTGACAAGGGGGTTAGAGTGCCCACTACCATTCGTTGACAACAACAAACACCTCTCAAATACTTATTTTGTGCTCTCTATATGCTTTCGAAAACTTAAAAAGCTCTAGCACATGATTTAATCCCTGCTTCCCTCTGCGAAGGGCCTATCTTTTACTTTATGTTGAGTCAGTTTACCTACTCCTTTCTATCTTAGAAGCAAACACTTGTGTCAACTTTGTGTGCATTGATTCTTACATGTTTACTTATTGCACTTGTTATATTGCTTTATGTTGACAACTATCCATGAGATATACATGTTACAAGTTGAAAGCAATGCTGAAACTTAATCATCCTTTGTGTTGCTTCAATGCCTTTTACTTTGAATCTATTGCTTTATGAGTTACCTCTTATGCAAAACTTTTTGATGCTTGTCTTGAAAGTACTATTCATGAAAAGTTTTTGCTTATATGATTCATTGTTTACTCTTTATCTATTTGTTAGCAAACTATAGATCATTGCTTTGAGTCACTTCATTCATGACATGAGCCTTGCAATATATTGATCAAGATTGTGTGAAAGCATGTCTCCTCAGAAATTATTTGTTGTTATCGTTTTACCTACTCGAGGACGAGTAGAACTAAGCTTGGGGATGCTTGATACGTCTCCAACGTATCCATAATTTCTGCTGTTCCATGCTTATATTATACCATTTGCTACATGTTTTATATACACTTCGTATCACTTTTATGCATTTTCTGGGACTAACCTATTAACAAGATGCCACAGTGCCAGTTCCCTGTTTTCTGCTGTTTTTGGTTTCAGAAAGTTACTTCTGGAAATATTCTCGGAATTGCACGAAACAAAAGGCCAAGTCCCTATTTTTCCACACGTACACGGAGTCCGAAGGAGAGACGAAGGAGCCACGAGGTGGCCAAACCACCTGGCGGCGCGGCCCCCCGCGCCAGCCTGTGGTTTGGGCCCCTCGGGGGTCCGCCGACATCGCCCCTTCGCCTATTTATTCCCCGAGACGTGAAAACCCTAAAACACCGAGCCTTTCATCCAGAACATATTCGCTGCCGCCGCCGTCGTCAACCCTAACTCGGGGGGTTCTGAAGCTCTTCCCGGCACCCTGCCGGAGAGGGGAATCATCACCGGAGGGCTCTACATCGCCATGCCCGCCTCCGGAGTGATGCGTGAGTAGTTCATCCTTGGACTATGGGTCCATAGCAGTAGCTAGATGGTTGTCTTCTCCACTTGTGCCATCATGTTTAGATCTTGTGAGCTGCCTATCATGATCAAGATCATCTTATTGTAATGCTACATGTTGTGTTTGCTGGGATCTGACTTATATTGATACCTATGTGGAGCTGAATATTATATTATCATGTCTATGTCATTTGTGATCTTGCATGCTCTCCGTTACTTGTTGAAGCCTTGGCCAAGTGAATACTTGTGACTCCAAGAGGGGGTATTTATGCATGATAGTTGGGTTCAACCTCTATTTAACCTGGGATAGTGACAGCAAGTTCTAAGGTTGTAGATGTGTTGTTGCCACTAGGGGTAAAACAGCAATGCTTTATTCAAGGATGAATGTATTGTTTACATTACGCACATTACTTAATGCAATTGTCTGTTGCTTGCAACTTAATACTGGAAGGGGTACGGATGTTAACCGGAAAGTGGACTATTTAGGCATAGATGCATGCTGGATAGCGGTCTATGTACTTTGTCGTAATGCCCAAATGAATCTCATAGTAGACACCACAACTCACACATGCATGTTATATGCACTTATCAATTGTCAATTGCCCAGCTGTAATTTGTTTACCCAGCATGTTAGTTATCTTATTGGAGAGACACCACTAGTGAACTGTGGACCCCGGTCCATTCTTTTACATCTGAAATACAATCTACTGCAATCATTGTTCTCTACTGTTTTATGCAAACAAACATCATCTTCCATTCGATACGTTTAACCCTTTGTTTTCAGCAAGCCGGTGAGATTGACAACCTCACTGTTAAGTTGGGGCAAAGTAATTTGATTGTGTTGTGCAGGTTCCACGTTGGCACCGGAATCCCTGGTGTTGCGCCGCACTACACTCCTTCACCAACACCTTCGAAGCAACCTCGTTTTCCTACTGGTTCGATTAAACCTTGGTTTCATACTGAGGGAAAACTTGCTGCTGCACTCATCATACCTTCCTCTTGGGGTTCCCAACTGACGTGTGACGTACAAGCATTGTTTCTGGTGCTATTGCCGGGGAGATATTCCCTCGTCAACTTAGCGCTAGCATGGACTCACTGGAATAACTTTGGTTGAAGGTGTTGGAAACAAGTTTTGACTCGTTGGAATGTTTGGGCTAGCAAAAGGGAGAAAGTTGACCATCTAGATGCATGCATGAGTGTCCATAGAACTAACTAATCCATGTTAAACCAAGTAAAATAACAATCAGCACCAAAACATGAATAAGTTATAGCTCTTCAAAAAGGATTTGCAAACTATTACTCATAAACAAGCTCATGAATCATGCAACTATATGTATCATTAAAAATCAACTCAAACATCCCTTTTCCCAATCTTATAAAAGCATCCAACATATTTCAACCCATATTTCCAGTAGCTCTCCCATATATAAATGATAGTGTGGTGGTCTCTCAAAACAAATCAAACCAAAACAAAACAAAAGACGCTCCAAGTTTATGCGATAAAGTGTGTCGATCGAAAAACAGAAGTTGGATGTGCGCAAACCGAGAGTGTGTAGATCCAGCGGGGTTGTCTTCACATCCCCAAGCTTATGGTCTTCACCATCCTTGGATAACTCTTGGTGCATCTCCTCCAATCCCTGTGAAAAAACTTCAAAACACCGTTTCTCCCATTTCTTTTCTATGGGGTGCATTAATAGTGATAAACAAATATGTTTCTTGCTGCATATAATCCTTGAACAAAAATTCATATGAGATGTACAGAAAGTGTATAATGTTGTATGCCTACTCATAAACTCAATTGGATAAAAAAGATTCAACTTAAAAGCTCAAAGCATGCTTCAAACAAAATGGGACAGAATCTGTCCAGAAAAACAGCAGCAGTAAAACGTATTTTTCTACCCTACCAAACTTTCTCGAAAAATTCCGAAAACATTCATGCATACAGAGGATGAAAAGTTGCAACTACAGTTCAAATCTGAGCTCATTCGGAGTTACAGAATAAGAATTAAAAATCATACCGTGCACTGATTCGTGCAGGAATAAAATCTCCGAACGCTATAAGCAACTTTTTCAAACCAAAAAGGGTAAAACTTGGCACTTTATTGAAAATTCCAGAACCTAAACTGGACACAAAGTCTCTTGTTACAGCAAGAGGACACAAAGAAAATCACACAAAAATAACCGGGTTGCCTCCCGCAAAGCGCTTTCTTTATAACCATATAGCTAGGCTTCTTACTTGTTGTTTATTGTGGACGAAGCTCGTGAGGGAGCTTGAAATTTGGTGGTTCCCTCTTCCTTGGGAAGTGTTCCATGCACTTCTTGTGTGGGAACTGAAACTTCACATTCCCTTCCTTTGAATCAATGATGGCACCTGTGGTACGAAGAAAAGGTCTTCCAAGAATAATAGGACTAGAGGTTTTATTCCCCATATCCATGATTAGAAAATCCACAGGCACAAAATTCATATGTAACTCCACCATAACATCACTTACTTTTCCTAAAGCATGTTTAATAGAGTCATCAGCAAGTGCAAGTTCAATGGAGCATTTTTCAAGATTTTTCAATTCAAGCACTTCATATAGTTCTTTAGATAAAACAGAGACACTAGATCCTAGATCAAGTATAGCATGGTGTGTCTCTTTTCCAATAGTTACTAGTACCTTAGGAATCCACATATCCCCAAGCTTAGGTGGTATCATAGCCTCTTGGTTGTACCTAGCAATCTTTTCTTTCAAGACATGATTAGCAATATAAGAACCAAAGCCAGCTTGATTAGTGTTGATGGAAGGATCACTTGCAAGTTCTTGTAAGATAGATATTAATTCATGCAAGCTACAGTTTTCTAAGTCAAGCAAAGGATCCTTGACTTCCCTAAGCATTTTAACTTCCTCAACTTTCTTTTCTCTATTGTATAGGTTGAATATTTCATAACGGTCATCAAAGACATCTTCAGGTACTTGGGTTTTTCTAAACTTTCTTTAATTCTTACTTCCAAAAGCAAGCCATGAAGTAAATAGTGAGTATCATTAGCAGCAGTATTCATGAAGGAATCCTCACATTCATTATCCAAAAAGACCCTAGAGGCTTCAGTCAAACCTCTATAAAACACATGCATGAGCATCCAATCTCTAAGACCATGTTCCATTCCAAAAGCTATGCCTCTAAACCTTTCCCATGTTTTCACTAGAGGTTCATCCTCTTCTTGTTTAAAGGTGATAAGTACTTGTCTTAGGTTACAAATCTTTTCAATGGAACAAAATCTTTGAACGAAAGCAGCTTTTAAATTAAACCAAGTGCTAAAATTTCCAGGTGGCCATCTTAATATCCAATCTAAGTCTTTTCCACCTAGGGAGTAAGGAAAAAGCTTAATTTTAACATTAGCATGGCTCAAGTTTAACATTTTGCACCTTTCATCAAACTTCTTAAGATGTGGTATAGGATCTTCTTTAGGTTTCCCATAAAAACGGTGTACATAAATCACTTTCACGATATTAGGATCTACAACACATTTCTCAACAGGGATATTGATATCTTGGGGAAAGTTCTTAACACTAAATGGCCAAAAGGTTCGTTTCTCCATTTTAGCAAGGTTTTTTTGTATTTTTATTTATTTTTTATGCAAAACTGAAAATAAATATGCAAGCGGAATATGATATGCAATGACACTAACAAAACAAATAAATTGCTTTGTAAGTAAAGATGGATAAGATGGTGCTCACGTAGGTGCAACCTCCCCAAGCTTAGGTGTTAGCACAAGTTGGTGAAGTTGACTTCGTTGTGAGATGAATGCGATGATGCACACCCTTGGATAAATCTCTCAGCTATGATTCCCCGGCAACGGCGCCAAAAACACTTGCTGAGCACTAAGTTGACGAGGGAATATATTGCGGTGTTGCTTCTATCTCCCCGGCAATGGCGCCAGAAAACAATCTTGATGGCCCTTGAAGAGGTTGATCTACGACGCCAGAAAACACTTTGTTGGTCTCCGGTGCATAGTTACCTGCGTCAAAAGTAAATGGGTTAGGTTGAGACTCCAAGTGCGGAGTGTGTAGTAGTGGAAGACATGTTTTCCCCACGAGGGGTGACTCGAGGGTTTAATATCGAACTCTCGGGGAATCAGTAGTGAAGATATATCTTCTTATCCTTCTTTTGGTTACCTACAAAACAAAATTAAATGTTTTGGTCCTCAACCTCACCTGTGGTTGTCAAACACAAGGTGTAAGAATGATATCAAGATAGTTATGCAATGCAAACAGGAAATAAATATGCAATGGTGGTGGATGCAATGGTAAATGATATTTTTGGGTTTTTTAATGATGTATGCAAGATGAAAAGTATTTTTGTATTTTCGGATTTAATGATGGCTGAAAATAGAAAAGTGGTATTGATTACCCCCAAGAGCAAGGGATCACCGTAGCACCTCTCAATGTGGAAGTAAGGTATCGATCCGCAGGAGCAAGAAGGAAAATTTATCTATTCCCTACAACTAAAGTGTCACAAGTTTTAGTTGATTATGCACTAAACAAGTTTGGAGAACAAGGTGGTTGATGGATGGAAGTAACCAAGCAAGAATGTAAAAGTGTCCCAATCCTCTTCAACGCAAGAGGACAAGACAAATGGTAGCAAGCAAAGCTCTCAAAGAGAGAGAAAGCCCAATCCTCTATGCAGCAAGAGGACAAGCTCAAGTGTGAGTTTCTTATAGGAACAATGGACATGGGTTCATGGGTTCACTTAATCCTCTCTCCTCATCTACTGTGATTATCATGTTATAGAGAAAGTACACACAATTGTCATGTTTTAATGGTAGCTTTTATAACGGATATATGTCCTAAAATACATAGTTGAAAGAAGTACTCATTTGTGTTGCTAGGTCACCCTCGTAAGGCTAGCGTGGCTGCTCTCACTCCCACATCATACTCTTTCTTTTTACCCCCAGATAAAGGATGTTGGGCGGTACTGCGTCACTTAATACCTATGCCGTGTCACATCGGTCATCCCGTACCCACATACTGTAGGGAATCGGGGTAGGCTACGCTAGCACAAATCAAAATTTCTACCGCGATTATCCCAAGGAACCCCTGCAAGTAATCGATCACGGAGCACGAATTACCTCTCGACGCGCAGTGCAGCGGAAGACTGTCGATGTAGCGCGCCGATGCCGTGTAGTCGTACTACTCCTTCTCCTTGCGATCCCACGAACAGCACCTCGCGGATCCCATGAACGGATCGTCCAATCGCCCCAAGTGTGACGCCTCTATCGGTATCCACACATACAGGGATGGAACACCGCGGTCGGCGTGCTAGCTCCGATGGCGCGATCTGGCGGAGAGAGTGCGGCGGCTAGGGTTTCCATTGGCGTCCTCTTTTGCTGCCCACTCCTCTCTTATATATAGTCCTCCTAATGGGCTTTTACATTAGAGGCCCATTAGCACTATAAACCCAATAAGAGATGGATCATATCCAAACTCTGTTCCATACCCCTTAAGTGTGTGACCCTATAGGTTCACGCATAGATGGTCATGGCGCGAGTACACTACTCGACCAATAATCGGTAGCGGCCTCTAGCAAGACGTGCCGACTCCCAAATACACGTAAAGATCATATCGGACGAACCTTCCACAATAATATATACTTCTTCCCTTTGCCTCACGATATTGATTTAGCTCAAGGTGAGAACTTGTCATCCTTGCAATAGCTAATCATCTTTCTCGATTTCCATGACACGGAATCCCTAAAGCACGGTTAACACTTAACCGAGAGTACGGCCATACATTTTCTGGATTCGGTCATTCGAGTGGCCAAGATATATCTCTCCGTTGGACGGAGGGCAAATCCCATCTTGATCAACCATGACTTGCAGCATGTTTCGTGACAAAACCGAAGCTACCTTTATAGCTACCCTTTCACGGTGTAGCGTTGGATAGCCCCAAAGTAAAGCCCTTACACATCCCAAGCTCACGCGAAGATCTCAGGTCTAAGGAATCAGCATACACATTGTATGAGATCAGCTGATGACATGAAAGAATGGATATTCTCACAGTGTCTCATGGTGGGTCAGTCCAACTCCATGTTCTCAACATGAGTCCACATTATTGATCGACATCTCCATGTCAATGATCCGTGAAACATGATCATCCATCAATACATGTGCTAGTCACTGAATCATATGCCTCTCTCATATGATTGTTGACCAGGAACCTATTTAGAATAACATCATAGAGATAATGGGTTTCACAAATGAATCACGTATTCATTAACCAATATCATGATAGTTTATTCAAGGGACGGAATGACAATTATTCTTTTGTCAGAGATTCATAAACATGTGGAAATATCATCATCAATATGATTGCCTCTAGGGCATATTTCCAACAGTCTCCCACTTGCACTAGAGTCAATCATGTATCACTATACAAGAATCGAGTAACACTTACTCATCTGTGCATCTAACACTTAGATTGTGGCTAATGCTCTGCTGGCGGCGCAATAACATTTGTTGCCCGTGCATAAATTGCATATAATGAAAGTCGGCCTCTCGCATGGAACAATTCCAGCTTACCGTCTTTTCAAACCATAATATGAACGATTATGAACTTGGTAATGAGCGGTAACGTAACTCTTTACGAACAGCTCCACTAACCATTAGAAACAATCCTTTTGTGCTTCCGAAGCACCCGAGGATTTATACCATAGTCGAGTGACTTTCACTCAGATTTGACTGATATTTGTTCATAACACTCAGAACAAATTATACATCCTTTGGGTATTCATCATGAAAATCATGCTGACATACTAATTGATGAACACTTCAACAATCATTACTTCACCAAGAAACTCTTTTCTTATGAAGATTATAAGGATTCAATTATTAGAATATTATCCCGATCTACATGTCTCCACATGCATGATCAATATGAGTGTACTCCCACTAATCTTGTTGTAAAACAAGACTCCTTATTGTATTGGCAAAATCAAACATTTTGACTAAGTCAAACAATAATGTTCACTCACAAAAGATTTTAGCATCACAATAGACTAGAAGATTTCATTATGTTCAACAATTTGAACTTGAAGAAAACTCTTCACGACTACTTGTGTCAGCCAGGTTCATAACCTTAATGACATGCATAATCTATTACGAGTGTAATGGTTCAAAACCATTTTCTTGAGTTAGGGTCCATCACGCTTCTTCATGTACAAGTCGTATTACCGTCGAGTACATGACCTGCGCTCTCTGGGTAGACGCGTCTCAAACAAATTTGAGTCGGCTCGTGCTCCCACTAATTCTATTAGAGAAACAATTTCTCTAAGAAAGATATTTCAGAACGACAAACATTTTGCCCTCTTCATAACGCTATGATGACCTCATGAAACGACAACTCAGGACGCCTCCTGATCAATATCATATACGGTGTCTTTCATATGGTCTCAAATAGCAGAACCCAATTCTACATTAGAACAACTCATTCTTACGTGCAACGGAAAAAGAACTTCGGACAAGAAAGGTTTACCATTGATCTAACCATGTCTAACAAGGTTTGATCATATATATACCACCCGAATGGTCCAACATTTGGATGCTTCGATGGCTATAGCAATAGTAGAACAATTCCACATTGCTACACATGGTTACCATGTACAGCTCAAATATATGTCTATGATCAAATCAAAGAATATTAATTATCTTGCCATACTCTTAATTAATGTTGTGAAACTATACGACTTTGTCAAAACTAAGATGAGTAGTCCATTCGCTAATGGAGTACTCCCACTCAACACATCATTCATAATATCGAACAACTCTTGTTCTCTATTTAGAATTTATAACCTTCTGTCAAACGACATAAGTTATGCAGTGATGAGGGTAGAAACATGATAACATTTATCTAGTTCCATTCACAGGTTTGACAATAGCAACAATTGCAGCATATAAACAGCCAATGTGGAAACTACTTCCGCATTGCTATTACGAAGACCATCTTCGATCACTACTTAACCTTTCGTCAAAATCAGCTCAATTATCGCATTGCCCGACGCAATCGATTAAGTATCAAATACTAAAGAGCTTGTTTGACGATCAACAATGAGAATATTCACAACAAACATTGTGGACAATGAAGTCACACTTTCCTTGCCCACTTTCTAGTCCTCAGAATTCATGCACCTCTTTCCTTCAATAACTGCAACGACTAAGTGCCACTCATCGTCATGAGTTAGAACAGAGATCGGATCATTGGGCATAAGCTCATGCTCAGGATCATATCCTAAGACATGCTTTAGTCCTAACCTATCATTTTCAAACACTTGTCTCGGCATAATCATCACATGATCAATGCCTATTCTTAATGCTTAACTCATCTATCACATGCATCTAATGCACTTTGGTCCACTATATATTCACGACAATCATTTGACAATCAAAATGAATGAGGGAATCAAACATTAGTCAACACTTGACACGCGGAAACATTTTCCGTATTCTCAATGTAACTAAATAATTTAATTACATGGAGATCGACCGAATTTCCTTCCGCTATCTTGCATCAACAACATCCCGAAGATGTCAAACATCTCGACTTTTTGTTTATTTCTCAAACATGCCTTTTAGTCTAACAATCATATTGTAGACGAGCAAATTCTCATCTTGCTTCAAAAGCTCAGAGTAGTTTGCGGCAATTAAGAGAATGCAAGTAATAAGGAAATTTGATGCTTCATAAGCATTTCTTGAGTAGCAATAAGACACAGCTAAATGAACAAGTACACTTTTAAATATATTCCAAATAACATTCTACTTGGGAACAATTCTCCAAATATAGCATCAGCCAAAAATAGTTCTAACTATAATCGAACACACATAAAACTATAAAACTGAATGTAGCCATATCAAAATGAATCTACAACAGTAATATTCATGCAAAGCTGAGATGTATGTTTATGAAGAAGTATCTTGCATTAAACTATTTGATAAAAGATACTCCCACTAAATTCCGTATCCCTCATACGACCTTTAGTGATTCAAGATCCACATCGAACAAGTCTACTAGTGAGCCGGACGCTTCACCGCTAGAAGACAAGGTAGATCGGTAAGCAACACTTGCTAATCATATCATATGACTCTTGTTGTTGGATGACATCTCTATGTCTAAATGTCCAACCTTTATGCCCCAAGGCGCTTAACCGTTAAGATTACCTTGATAAGTTAACCAACCCTTATGCGTGTAAGTATCCGATACAAACTCATCTAGTCAACGAAAAATGATGGCACCCTACTGTCATAGGCCCACCATCAAATGTAGAAGACATGGGATGGTGCAAGGTTTGGTTGGGAGGGCATATGTTTAACTTAATATTTGCGAGGGAATCTACTCTATTATGTAACAAGCATGGCAAGCAACAAAACAATAATAGAAATAGAGCTTGCAAAGGTATAACAACAAATTGCGGATAATCAAATTAGCTGTAAATTTGTGCACCTTCGCAATGACGACCTTTGTTGCCACATCTTTTCACCGCTTGCCTTCTTCACGACACATCATATGCATCCGAGCGCAAATACCATACCATAACACTTTATAGTGGTATGCACTCAATGTACTCATATGTACATAAATGGACATAACCATATTCAATCATTAAACACAAAACAATTTTGCATGGAATCAAATTCTATTATAATGTGAAATAGTAATATATACTATGCTACAGGAATTACACTCGAAAACAATTTTCGATAACCATGTCCAATCGTACAAACACTCGAGAACAAATTCACCGGCCAATGTACGAGAGGAAATATCGATTAATATAATTAATCAATAAGCATATATATGTATACCTACTGCGTCATAACACCTTATAACCAGTACATGAACGAGTAACATTTACCCGTGCCTTGTCTTGGAACAACCTTCCATCCAATCAATCAAATTGATACTTTTCGGTCTTCATAATCATGTATTGCCATATAGTCACTAGAATACAATATTCAAGTGAAACAATAGATCATATCTAATATGGTAAAGACGTATACAATCAGAAAACAACTCGGTCCACCTTGATAAATTCTAATTCATCATATGAACAATAAGAGATCAACTATTCTTCTGAACACAAGTCAGTATCGAGTACACGAGTAATCAGCAATACCAATTGATCCATCGTATGTATCAATGATAATATAAATATAAGCCAGAAGCCACAGTCCATTGAGTGAATCATTCCAGCATCTATATGCAAGGCTGATTACGCACGCACGGCCCGCCAGCAGAGTATATACAAGAACAATCACCAGATCAGCATCTACTGCTACACCCGAAACAAGTATCACCTGCCCGCTTCGAGTGCATATCACCATATGAACTCTTAACATAGCAGATTACTCGCACTGCCGTATAGCCGCCATCTTCGGAAGATCGCTGATGATCACATCTCAATGTAACCTGATCTGCCGATGACACGGACTGTTGGGCTCTCCACATAATTTTCAGAAACAGATCATATCTGCTAGATAATTCAGAATCACATTCATCCAGATTACAATACGCCGACCGATCAAACAAAAATAGCATGGATACGCGATTGCGTCCGGCCGGCCGACATACATACCGGTAGATCAAATCTATGAGCAATGGCAAAATTGATCTAGTGCTAGAATTACCAATCATATTGGCCTTCCATTCAACCGAGTGTGATTCAGCGCATAGCAACACTCACGCATCTCACATGCATGCTAGCTAGACAGCCGAACCAATAAACACTAATCAAGGTAGAAGACTAAACATGTAGATCGCATCTACAAATTGCGTGTCCGGCCGGAAAGGATACGTACAATACGAATGCAATGAGCCAAACGAATTTGATCAAGGCAGCTCTGAAACTGCATCAGCATGCAGTACAGAATGCCAGATCACGACTGTTGTATGACACTAACCAATTAGTATCGGACAAGCAGCTAGTTCCGATCCATGGATCCATCACATAAACCGATGGTGATCAGTAACTCCACAAGCAAGTGCACGCGCAAATACTAGCCAATGTTTATCTAGATCACATCTAGCAGCTGAACAAAATGGCCATCAATCCAATCCAATCCATCTCATGGATCCACGATGGGGCAGACCGCGACGGCACCAAACCAAAAGCATCCGCCGCCGCCGGTCTAATCGATCAATATCGACCACATCGCCGTCTGTTTCCACGTGCACGGGCAACCAATAGATCGCATCTGCTGGTTCCCATCGCCGAGAGAAATAACCAGACCAGCACACAGCACATCGATCTGAAAACAGTGAACGCAAATCGCATCTAGTACACCACGTACGCATGAACAAACGCCAGATCGCATCTAGCAGCCACCACGGATCAAATCCGCTACGGATCAGATCAATAAAATCGATCATATCGATATGTCAACTCGACGGACGATCTAATCGGCCGGAAAACATCGTACCAGAACAGCTCGTAGATCGCATCTAACGCCATGGATCAAATCCACTGCCAACACAACTCTTTGTGCGGCTGCTCCAAATCGAAAACTAGAATAGGAAGGATCTGATACCACTGTAGGGAATCGGGGTAGGCTACGCTAGCACAAATCAAAATTTCTATCGCGATTATCCCAAGGAACCCCTGCAAGTAATCGATCACGGAGCACGAATTACCTCTCGACGCGCAGTGCAGCGGAAGACTGTCGATGTAGCGCGCCGATGCCGTGTAGTCGTACTACTCCTTCTCCTTGCGATCCCACGAACAGCACCTCGCGGATCCCATGAACGGATCGTCCAATCGCCCCAAGTGTGACGCCTCTATCGGTATCCACACATACAGGGATGGAACACCGCAGTCGCGTGCTAGCTCCGATGGCGCGATCTGGCGGAGAGAGTGCGGCGGCTAGGGTTTCCATTGGCGTCCTCTTTTGCTGCCCACTCCTCTCTTATATATAGTCCTCCTAATGGGTTTCTACATTAGAGGCCCATTAGCACTATAAACCCAATAAGAGATGGATCATATCCAAATTCTGTTCCATACCCCTTAAATGTGTGACCATATAGTTTCACGCATAGATGGTCATGGCGCGAGTACACTACTCGACCAATAATCGGTAGCGGCTAGCGGCCTCTAGCAAGACGTGCCGACTCCCAAATACACGTAAAAATCATATCGGACGAACCTTCCACAATAATATATACTTCTTCCCTTTGCCTCACGATATTGATTTAGCTCAAGGTGAGAACTTGTCATCCTTGCAATAGCTTAATCATCTTCCTCGATTTGCATGACACGGAATCCCTAAAGCACGGTTAACACTTAACCGATAGTACGGCCATACATTTTCTGGATTCGGTCATTCGAGTGGCCAAGATATATCTCTCCGTTGGACGGAGGGCAAATCCCATCTTGATCAACCATGACTTGCAGCATGTTTTGTGACAAAACCGAAGCTACCTTTATAGCTACCCTTTCACGGTGTAGCGTTGGATAGCCCCAAAGTAAAGCCCTTACACATCCCAAGCTCACGCGAAGATCTCAGGTCTAAGGAATCAGCATACACATTGTATGAGATCAGCTGATGACATGAAAGAATGGATATTCTCACAGTGTCTCATGGTGGGTCAGTCCAACTCCATGTTCTCAACATGAGTCCACATTATTGATCGACATCTCCATGTCAATGATCCGTGAAACATGATCATCCATCAATACATGTGCTAGTCACTGAATCATATGCCTCCCTCATATGATTGTTGACCAGGAACCTATTTAGAATAACATCATAGAGATAATGGGTTTCACAAATGAATCACGTATTCATTAACCAATATCATGATAGTTTATTCAAGGGACGGAATGACAATTATTCTTTTGTCAGAGATTCATAAACATGTGGAAATATCATCATCAATATGATTGCCTCTAGGGCATATTTCCAACACATACATCATACTTCTTTAAGAACAATGTTCAACCAAAGTATGACAAGTCATAAAAGATCCAACACAACGGTAAATACATAACAAATCATCTCATACCACAATATTCACCACAAAGGTATTACATAGATGACCGTAATCAAGTATAGCAGCTCATACGGTACTAATTAGTGAAGCTCAAGAGAGAGGAGAGATACATAAGTTACCACCACAAACCCAAATCCAAGGGGTGGACTACTTGTAACATCCCAAAAATATTAATCAGTATTATTATTCCAAAAATGAGAGCCAACAAAAACTTTTGTTGATTTTATGTGTTGTTTGTCAATTGTTGCTTGTGGTAATTAATTCTTGTTGCTTGTGTTGCTTGTTTGCTTGAATTAATAGAAAGAAAATGCAAAAGCAAAAGTGAAACAAGAAAAATAAAAGTGACAAATAAGAAACTCAATAATGTTCCAAACAAAATTCAGAGGAATGGTATATGAAACCTCTCATTTACATCCTTATCACTTATCTCTTCCAAATAATATCTTACACCTATTTTAAAAATTCAAAAGTAAAAACAATTGAAATAAAACAAAATGCAATAATTAAAACCCTATGAAAGAAAATGATTCAAAACATTTTATTTTAAATGCCAAATTTTGTGGAGCTACTACATGCTATGTGGAAGCCTCACAAATATTTGTGAATTTTTCTAAATTGTTTAAGTACCCCAAATAAATTCCAGAAAATGCTGCTGGAAATGAAAAGAAGAAAAAGAAGCAGAGAAGGACCTAGTTGTAAATGGAAAAAAGAATCCAGGGGGCGTTCTGCAAGAACGTCGTCGTCCACCTCTCTCCCTCGCCCCGACGCAACGCCGTGTCGCCGTGACCGTTCACCGCCGTTTCCGCGCTCCCCAGGCCCCCCCTGGCCGCGCTCTCCCTCGCTCCCGTGCCTCTGCAGCCGCGGCGCCGCAGAGGAGAGCACTCACGACCTCCCTCGCCTCGAATCCACCCCAGCGCCGCCGTGGCAGCCGCGGCGATGCCGGCCCAAATTCGCGCAGCTCTCTGCACCTCGACACGCACCACTCGAGCCTGAGCTTCTAGAACGTGTCCGGACCCCGGTGGACGCCGCGTCTCCACGTCCCTCGCACCGCCGCGTCGGATTCGTGAAGAAATATCCCCGCCGTGCGCCATGGACGTCGATCGTGCACTCCGTCCACGATACGCCGGCCCTGCGCTATAAAACCACCCCCGCACCCCTCTGGAAGCACCACACCACCCCACTCCCTCACTTCTCCCTCTCGATTCGCCGTGCACCGCCAGGAGGGCATGCTCTGCCGCAGCCACTGCCGCCGTCGAGGTCAGTCGTGGCCGCGACGCCACACTGCCCCTTTCTCTCCTCTCTGGCCCGTACCCTCTTCCCTTTGGACACCGCCCTCACACGCATCCTTTTTCCCTCTGTATCGTGCACAGGGGAGACGCCAGGAGCTCGCAGAGTGCTGCCCGTGGCCGCGGAAGTGCATCAGCTCGCCGTGGACGCTGCACTCCCTCCCAGCAAGCGACACTCGACCAGAAGCTCTCCCCACGCCGCCGCCGTCGTTCCGCATCATCTCCACCGTCCCTAGACCACCCAGGTACCCCCACTGGCCACCCTCGCCGTCGCCGGAGCTCCGGCGACGCCACTTTTAGGTCGTCGATGATCGCGGGCTCCGTGAGCCGTCCGATCTTTGATCAACGGCCGCGTACCGCTTCGATTAGAAGAGAAAGAGAGAGAGACTGACGGGCGGGCCCCGCTCGTCAGGTTTTAAATCATTTTCCCGGCGCGCTGTGCCGCTGCCATGTAGGCCCCACTAGTCAGAGATTTAAACATTATCCATAATTGGATTTCTCTGTTTAAAATGGAAATATGAAATCAGTACTGGATCCAACTTTGAAATTCAATATCTCGAGATTTAGAAATCCAAATAAATCAAACTCAATTGTTCTGGAAATCTTATGAAAATGTTTAACCAACCCAATTGGATTCATTCCATTTAATTAAATAAATAAAAAGTATTATTAAAAATACTACAGAAGGTTTAAATTCTAAACTTGTTTGTTTCTGATACTCTGTAAGTCCAAATAATTCCAAACCAATTTTGTTAGCTTAGTACTGCCTTGTATTAGCTTCCCTAATTTTGGTAGAATTAATTGTGCAGTAGGATTTGTTTAGTATAAAGTTGAAGTTTAAACACCCTTCTGCACTCAAACATTTAAATATGTTTAATGGTTAACCCAAATGAATTAGGACCAATTTTGTTAGATCACATTTAGCCATGTTTAGTTACCCCTAAAAGGATTTAATTTTAGGATCAACAGAACTTAATTGTAGCTAAAACTTGATTATTAAGTTACTGGATTCAAACAAATGTGTAGGGAGTTTAGTAACTCCAATTGATCCAAATCAAATTGAGATGTCTTCTACACATCAGTAGCTTTCCATAGAATTTTAGTTTGTATTTTTGTGACCAACAGAACTCAAGTTGTGGAATTAAACATGTTCAACAAGTTTCTGCCATAATTTAGAAGTAATTAAATAATGTTTAGTTCAATTATTTGAAAACCAAATTGTATGGTTGATGTGTGCAGTAGCTATTTGTGATGTTCATGATTGTTGTGTTGAGATGATTGCTTGTATAGATTAGTGATTGTTTGCATTGTTTGTTTATTAATTAGACGAGAACGTTGTCGGATATATCGAGGAAGGAGAGTTTGTTGAAACTGAAGAACAAGATCAAGGTCACTTTGCCGAGCAAGGCAAGCTATTCTCTGAGCTTGCACTACAAACATATGCATCTACTTTCATAACATGTTTTACTCTCAAGGCAAGATTTATAAAACCCATTTCAAAAGTATATGGAAATTTTTGCCACCTATGTAGAAATATAAGATAGTTATATCAAATTATAGGATGGGAAAAACAAATATGGTTTATTCAAAACTCCTTTGCAATTACTTGTGAGTTTATGAAATGCCGAGATGTCGGTGTTGGAATGGAGAAGTGGAAAAATGGTGATGTTTATGAAAAATGCACAATGTCCTAGTACTATGACGACCAATCTTACCCTGTGCGACCACATTTACCATATATGGGAAAAGGCTTAGTCATGTAGTTTGCTCTTATTAGTATGGGATACCTCATCGACGGAGATGACTCCGTTATGCATGAGGGGATGGTCCGAGGACCTACCCCCTGACCCGGGTCCTCACACGAGTTGGTGGGGAGGATAGAAGGTTCCACCATAAACCGCCGGACAAAACTATGAGTCCTCACACTTAGGGTTTCTGACGGGAAACTGGACTGGGTGTCGATGGAAAGTGTCATATGGGAAGGATCCTATACTAGCATGAGCAAATAAGAGGCTATGGCCGGCGGCTTACTTCGCATACACCTGGTATGGCGAGACGTAGCAGACACGATGAGTTGCCGGATGGATGTGGGCTAAAAGCGTGCTACCTCTGCAGAGTGTTAAAACTATTCGAATAGCCGAGTCCTCGGATATGGACAATTGGGAGACTGTCCTAAGACCATGTGCAAGTTTTTAAAAGAATTGAGTTTTAAAAAAAGAAAAATGAAGTGGAGATTGTGTCCCACACCTATACCAACGGATCGGTATGAGGTGGTTGGATGAAAGTGGACCATGACGGGCTATGGTCGGAAAAAGGAGGAGTTTTGGAGAAACAGATAAAATGGTGATTTCTTTAAAGATAGTTATAAAACTCTTCTTACCTTTTTCAATAAAGATATAGAGATGTTTAAAATAAATAAAAGTTGTCAACTAAAATAAAACTAGTGCATACTCATGTTGGGGTAGTTTGCGAGTACATTCAAATGTACTCATATTGGTTTCGTCCCTGGCTATTGACCTAGCCAGACTACGAGGAGGAGCACTACGCCGAGCAGGAGTATGGCGACTTCTACGCCAACTAAGGATCTCCACAAGTCAGCTGCCTGTCGGGTTGTCATCGTTAGAATATGATGTCTACTACGCCGTAGCTTCCGCTGATATTTTGGTTTGGCCCATGAAGGCACCTATGTAAGACTTGGTCTAAATGACCATTTATGTAAGACTTTTTATTCGGTACTGTAATGGATGTAAACTTTGGTATCCAATTCGGATTATGTGCAACGACAGACTGATCACGGGATCGTTGTGTTAAGCATAATCGGATATTTCGGACAGCTAGTCCGGGGTCCCCACACTACTCCCCCTTCATCATGGTGATGATGGTGGAGAAGATCTTGCTGTAGATGTTGATGATGAACACGCCGGAGGGGGGTGGAGCCCTCCGGAGGTGACTCCGGCGGCGTTTCCCCCCTCCGATCTTCTCCGGCGGCAGCCTTCTGACTCTCTGTTTCGTGGTTCTGTGTTTCTCCGCCGCCTCCTTCCAGAGAACGCCGGGGGACCTTTTTTTATAGGCGTTTTTAGGTCAAGACGGAGTCGGTGGAGCAAAGATCAACGGCAACGGAGCCTCGAGGGCCAGATGGGTGGGTCCCACACGGCCTGGTACTGTGGCCGCGTGGGCCCCCTCTTTTGGCCCTCGGGCCTCCGTTTGATCGCTTCCTTCGCCCACAGGTCTTCTTCCTTCCAAAAAATGACGCCCCTAAATTTGCAGGTGATTTGGACGACGTTTGGGTCCCTGAAACATTAAAATACAAAACTAGGGTTTTCTGCCTGTGCAGGGTTAATTCCATAAAAATAGGAAATCATTAAGATATTTCCAAAATCATGATAAAACATTGATATAACCCTTATATGATGCAAATATGTTTGGAATATGAGTGAATAAAGTGCAAAGTTCATGTATGCATTTTACATGCATCAACATCCCCAAGCTTAACCCATGCTCGTCCTCGAGTATGAAGGTGATAAAACTAACATGGACTTTGCAATTTAATACTAACAATGGATATCAAAGATGATTGCTACTGCTACATAGAGTCAAATGATTCATTCTTCAAAGGAGAGCAATATGCAAAATAGTTTATGAAGTGATATCAAGTATTCAATGCAAAGATGTTCAATGATATTTCACAAAGTGTAACATAGTAGCAAGTAATATGGACATTCTTACTTTTGCATACATGTGGTCCATAGAGTGACGATGAAAATCTGAATATGTTTGGTGGACACTTTGGAAAGATGAATAAGTGAGTAGAGGTAAAGCATGCATAGGTTTCATCTAACCTCCAAACTCTCCTACTTAAGTTAATGATTGCAATGTGGTAATACTTGGTGTCAAGCTCTCATTCCCCTATCATAGCATCTTGAATGATTATAGTTTAATGTGAGAGCAAATATGAGTAGTGTGCTTGACAAAGTAAAGGTTGGATGTCTCATGCCCCTTGAATACAAGTACCTACACCATGAGTTACTCAACTTGGGAAAAGCAAGTTCAAGTTATCTATCATTGTAAGTAATAATAGTATCATCAAGAGCGTCAACTGGGGTACCTCTTGTCCCAGGATATGGAACAAGCCCATATCAAAATGACAAGACAAACAAACAAGATGAACCACATCAACACCCTTTTTATTTACCATTGGAATAGCTTTTTATTGTAAGGTGTGTCATAGATAATTCACCATAGCATGTAAGTAAATTTCCACCATGAATAATGCATGGCTTAGATTAGCGGCCCAGGCGTCTCTCTAACCATTTATACAAACTCATTCAAACTAAATCTTTTCCCCCTTATTTCACCATGATAGGCATCCATAGACAAAAGCACATGATATCAACTAAATGGAGCATGTTGAAAGCTTTGCATGTGACAGCACATATGGGCTAACTCCCAACCTTGGACATTTATCAAGCCACTAGCATCATAATCTTAATCACAATGAGTCATGTTTATTTATAGCAATGATAGTAAAAATATGCATCAAGTTCATGAGAGCTATATAACCAACTTTTCCCATGGCAATCAATAACATAATCATTTTCATTCAGAGGTATAGATAACACAAATATCATGATGAACATACTCGAAATAGCATATAGCTAGTAGGTAGATATGGTGGACTCACTGGAATAACTTTGGTTGAAGGTGTTGGAAACAAGTTTTGACTTATTGGAATGTTTGGGCTAGCAAAAGGGAGAAAGTTGACCATCTAGATGCATGCATGAGTGTCCATAGAACTAACTAATCCATGTTAAACCAAGTAAAATAACAATCAGCACCAAAACATGAATAAGTATAGCTCTTCAAAAAGGATTTGCAAACTATTACTCATAAACAAGCTCATGAATCATGCAACTATATGTATCATTAAAAATCAACTCAAACATCCCTTTTCCCAATCTTATAAAAGCATCCAACATATTTCAGCCCATATTTCCAGTAGCTCTCCCATATATAAATGATAGTGTGGTGGTCTCTTAAAAAAAATCAAACCAAAACAAACAAAAAGACGCTCCAAGTTTATGCGATAAAGTGTTTCGATCGAAAAACATAAGTTGGACGTGTGCAAACCGAGAGTGTGTAGGTCCAGCGGGGTTGTCTTCACATCCCCAAGCTTATGGTCTTCACCATCCTTGGATAGCTCTTGGTGCATCTCCTCCAATCCCTGTGAAAAAACTTCAAAACACCGTTTCTCCCATTTCTTTTCTGTGGGGTGCATTAATAGTGATAAACAAATATGTTTCTTGCTGCATATAATCCTTGAACAAAAATTCATATGAGATGTACAAAAGTGTATAATGTTGTATGCCTACTCATAAACTCAATTGGATCAAAAAGATTCAACTTAAAAGCTCAAAGCATGCATCAAACAAAATGGGACAGAATCTGTCCAGAAAAATAGCAGCAGCAAAACGTATTTTTCTACCCTACCAAACTTTATCGAAAAATTCCGAAAACATTCATGCATACATAGGATGAAAAGTTGCAACTACAGTTCAAATATGAGCTCATTCGGAGTTACAGAATAAGAATTAAAAATCATACCGTGCACTGATTCGTGCAGGAATAAAATCTCCGAATGCTATAAGCAACTTTTTCCAACAAAAAAGGGTAAAACTTGGCACTTTATTGAAAATTCCAGAACCTAAACTATAAACAAATTCTCTTGATACGGCAAGAGGACACAAAGAAAATCACACATAAAAATAACCAGGTTGCCTCCCGCAAAGCGCTTTCTTTATAGCCATATAGCTTGGCTTCTTATTTGGTATCAAGATGGTTGAAGTGAGGTGGACTGAAAATATCATATTCATCATCATAAATGGGAGACATAGAATCATTAAACAAGTTAAAGAACCTCCCCAAGCTTAGATGATTGCAAGATATAAAAAACCTCCCCAAGCTTAGTCTAGTGCACACAAGAATAGAAACTTAAGCGCTACGCTCCCCGGCAACGGCGACAGAAAAGTACTTGATTACCCCCAAGAGCAAGGGATCACCGTAGCACCTCTCAATGTGGAAGTAAGGTATCGATCCACAGGAGCAAGAAGGAAATGTTATCTATTCCCTACAACTAAAGTGTCACAAGTTTTAGTTGATTATGCACTAAACAAGTTTGGAGAACAAGGTGGTTGATGGATGGAAGTAACCAAGCAAGAATGTAAAAGTGTCCCAATCCTCTTCAACGCAAGAGGACAAGACAAATGGTAGCAAGCAAAAGCTCTCAAAGAGAGAGAAAGCCCAATCCTCTATGCAGCAAGAGGACAAGCTCAAGTGTGAGTTTCTTATAGGAACAATGGACATGGGTTCATGGGTTCACTTAATCCTCTCTCCCTCATCTACTGTGATTATCATGTTATAGATAAAGTACACACAATTGTCATGTTTTAATGGTAGCTTTTATAACGGCTATATATCCTAAAACACATAGTTGAAAGAAGTACTCATTTGTGTTGCTAGGTCACCCTCGTAAGGCTAGCGTGGCTGCTCTCACTCCCACATCATACTCTTTCTTTTTACCCCCAGATAAAGGATGTTGGGCGGTACTGCGTCACTTAATACCTATGCCGTGTCACATCGGCCATCCCGTACCCACATACATCATACTTCTTTAAGAACAATATTCAACCAAAGTATGACAAGTCATAAAAGATCCAACACAACGGTAAATGCATAACAAATCATCTCATACCACAATATTCACCACAAAGGTATTACATAGATGACCGTAATCATGTATAGCATCTCATACGGTACTAATTAGTGAAGCTCAAGAGAGAGGAGAGATACATAAGTTACCACCACAAACCCAAATCCAAGGGGTGGACTACTCCCCCTTCATCATGGTGATGATGGTGGAGAAGATCTTGCCGTAGATGTTGATGATGAACACGCCGGAGGGGGGTGGAGCCCTCCAGAGGTGACTCCGGCGGCGTTTCCCCCCTCCGATCTTCTCCGGCGGCAGCCTTCTGACTCTCTGTTTCGTGGTTCTGTGTTTCTCCGCCGCCTCCTTCCAGAGAACGTCGGGGGACCTTTTTTTATAGGCGTTTTTAGGTCAAGACGGAGTCGGTGGAGCAAAGATCAACGGCAACGGAGCCTCGAGGGCCAGATGGGTGGGTCCCACGTGGCCTGGTACTGTGGCCGCGTGGGCCCCCCTCTTTTGGCCCTCGGGCCTCCGTTTGATCGCTTCCTTCGTCCACAGGTCTTCTTCCTTCCAAAAAATGACGCCCCTAAATTTGCAGGTGATTTGGACGACGTTTGGGTCCCTGAAACATTAAAATACAAAACTAGGGTTTTCTGCCTGTGCAGGGTTAATTCCATAAAAATAGGAAATCATTAAGATATTTCCAAAATCATGATAAAACATTGATATAACCCTTATATGATGCAAATATGATTGGAATATGAGTGAATAAAGTGCAAAGTTCATGTATGCATTTTACATGCATCAGGTATATGGTGTTGGAAAGGTGTTTCTTATGATTAAAAATGGACCGGGGTTCATGGTTTCACAAATGCACTATCTCTTTATAAAGTGGCAGACAATGGAACATACACAGAATTAACATATGAGATTGCAACACAAAGTTTGATAACAAGTTACTTAGATATATGGGCATCACGTCCTAACATAGAGACCTTTTGATTATTAGTCTCTCTTATACTCCACCAAGATGCGAACCAAATCATAACACCTCAGTAATTAAGATGACTCAGAGTATAGCAATAAGTTTTATGACATGAAGTGAAAATAAGAACATGCTGGATCTAGTCACAGGAAGAAGCTTGGTCATCCTCAACCCTTGCAGCATGGTATTTTTGTTTATCCCTAGTGAGGTAACAAAGTAAGGTAAACACCCAAGTGGATCGCGATATTAAGTTGTCAGCTTACCGCACTCACCACTCCCCGTTACTCCAACTAATGCACACGTTTCCCCACACACGCTCTCATAAACATGCTTGATCATAACAAGTAGACAAGAACGGGGTACATGATATGCATCTATACTCATAACTAAAACAAACATTGCAATCTCAAACATATATTAATTCATAGAAAGATCCACCACATAGGTATTACAAATATGACCGTAATCATGTTCAGCAGCTCATACGGTACTAATTAGTGAAGCTCAAGAGAGGAGAGATACATAAGTTACTTCCACAAACCCATAGTCCAGAGGTGGACTACTCCCTCTTCATCATGGAGACGGTGGAGAAGTCGATGGAGAGGATGGAGACCACACCGGCAGCGCCCCGCCGGAGTTTTCCCCCTCCAATCTGTAGCTCCTGATCTCCGTTTCGGTGTTTCTGTGTTTGTGCGGCGCTCCCTTCGCGAAACGCCAGGGGACCTTTTTTATAGGCGTTTTTAGGTCAAGAGGGAGTCGGTGGACGAAAGATCGACGGCAGCGGAGCCACGAGGCCCAAATGAGTGGGCCCCATGCGGCCACAGTACCTGGCCGCGTGGGCCACCCCCTTTTTGCCTTGCGGGTTCCGTTTGCTTGCTTCTTTCGCTCCGAGGTCTTCCTCCTTCCAAAATACTGACGCCTGTATTTTTCCATAATTTTTGGACGACGTTTGAGTCCCTGAAACATAAAAAGAAAGAAATAGGGTTTTCTGCCTGCGCAGGGTTAATTCCATAAAAATAGGAAACAATTGATTTATTTCCTTAAATCATTAAATAACAGTAATATAACCCTTATATGATGCAAATATGATTGGAATATGTGTGATATAGTGCAAAGTTCATGTATGCATTTTACATGCATCAATGCCGCTAGAGTCATGTACCGGGGTTCACGGGGTTCCAACATCCTCCCGAGACACGAAAATCATGTACTATAGCCCACGAATACGGCTAGAAATGCCCAAAATCACTAGTTTTGCTAATGTCGCTAGAGTCGTATATAGGGGGGTCACGGGGTTCTCAAATCCTCCCGGGACCCAAAAATCATGTATTATAACCCATGAAAACGGCCAGAAATGGCCAAAATCACAAGTTTTGACGATGTAGTTAGAGTCGTATCTCGAGAGTCATAGGGCTATGAAATTTTCCTAGGACCCGAAAACCGTGGCCTATAGGCCTTGAAAACAGCTAGAAATGCATGAAATTCTTAGTTTTGACTATGTCGTTAGAGTCGTGTACCGGGGCCACAAGGCTCCGAAATCCTTACGCGGCCCGAAATACGTGGACTATAGCCCACGAAAACGGCCAAAAATCCCCAAAATCACGAGTTTGTTGAAGTCGCTAGTGTCGTGTACCGAGGGTCACAGGGCTCCCAAATCCTTCCGAGACCCAAAAATCATGTATTATAGCCCACGAAAACGGCCAGAAATGCTCGAAAATCACGAGTTTTGTTGATGTCGCTAGAGTCGTGTACCGGGGTCATGGAGCTCCGAAATCCTCCAGCGACCCGAAAACTGTGGACTATAGCGCGCAAAAAGGGCCAGAAATGCCAAAATCATGAGTTTTGTTGATGCCGCTAGAATCGTGTATTGGGGGTCACGAGGTTTCGAAATCCTCCCGGGATCCGAAAACCATGAGCTATGCCCACGAAAACGGCCAAAAATGCCCAAAATCACGACATCTGTTGATGCCGCTAGAGTTGTGTACCAGGGGTTACGGGGCTCCGAAATCCTACCGGGAACCGAAAATCATGTACTATAACCCACGAAAACGGCCAGAATATGCCCAAAATCACGAGTTTTGGTGATGCCGCTAGAGTCGTGTACCGGGGGTCACGAGGTTCCGAAATCCTCCCGGGACACGAACATCGTGTACTATAATCCACGAAAACGGCTAGAAATGCCCAAAATCGTGTTTCGGGGCACCAAATTCCTCTCGGGACCCGAAAACCGTGTCTCGCGTCTCGGGGGAACCTGGGATTCCCGGGTCGAACGATGGTGGCGGCGCTCTCGGTGTAGCTCTCCCTCTCGGGGAAACCTAGAACCTGGGATTCCCGGATCGACGATGACGGCGGCGTTCTCGGTGTAGCTCTCCCTCTTGGGGGTATTGTTTTTTGGATCAGTTGCTGGAAGGAGGAGGCAAGAAGTGGCGTGGTGTACATCTACCGCTTTGACGATAAACTGTGACACGCGCTAAGGATCACCTGTACCGGTTTGTGCTCCAGTGCGCCTCCGAATTTGGATGATGTGTGTAGACTAGTGAAGTCAGGGCATTGCCTCCGATTGGTCCACCTGCTTCATCAATTTTGTAGGTGTGGTGAGTTTTCGTCCGCAGGGACGATGTTTCTCTTTGTGATGCTCGTTTTTTCTGTTTTCTCTTACTATTAGAAAAAATGGCTGTTTGCATTTTTTGGATTCAGAGGGCTGGGGGATTGGGGGTACACCCTCCATTTTGAACATACAAAACATATAAAGAAATTTTTAATTATCTATCTACTCCAACGACTTGACAGAAGATTAAACTTTGGGCTGAAATTACCCATTGTTCTGGTTACACACGCGCAACTGATTGCCAAAAAAAGACCCAGCAGGATCTTACCATCTTCGTAGCTTGAGCTCCGATACTGCCATCTTCTTCCTTCCTTCCCAGATTCCACATCTCCTACACGAGCTACTCCCAGCCCACCTGCTGCTCCCATCCATCTCCAGCTTGGAGCAGCCGCGCTCCTGCCCATCTAAGCTACGAGCCCGCAGGCCGGCTGATGCGGCGGCGGCAATGGGGCTGTGGGCGTCCATCCTGCGCCGCGACGGCCGCCGCTTCATCAAGCGCAAGGGCAGCGACGCCGGCGAGGCTGGTCAGTGCGCCGGCCCCCGCCTCCCTCTTCCCCGCCCTGCTTCTCCCCGTTGCTGCGCGCCTCTCTGGGGAGCAGCAATGTGGTTCATTCTTCACCTCGCTCCACTCCGCCGCTCTTTCGTCTAGTCATAAAGATTTGAGATTTGAGTTTTTTCAAATCTGTTCTTTGGTATTAATTAATGGCATGAAAGATGCATCTTTTTTCTCCCACACTGCATCCTTTCAGTTGCATCGCCCCAACTGTGTTTTACCTTGGTGAGCCAATCCTGCAAACGTAATTACAAATTGTGCACATCCAGTTAGTTAATTTTTTGCATCTAGGCAGGCAGCAGAGTAACCTTCTCCGGTTATCCTATAAACAGTTTACGCACTGAGTGGTGCTTCGGTCTCGTGATGCTGTAGATTCCACAGTGGCAGTGTTGTCGAACTCCCCTTTTTGTTCTTGTGACTGCTGGCTATTTGCAATGCACATGGTATATCAGTTAGTTCAGCTATTCATTTGCCACCTGGAGAAAAAGTTGAGTTTTTACTGACATGAAGACTGAACAGTGCTGAACCAGAAAACCAATTATCAGTTGTTTGCCATTATCTACTGGAAGAAGCTACTCTTCCTGGAGGAAAATAGTAACCGTGGGCCATTCGCCATGGTTAATATTTAGTGTTTTCCCCTATTACCCTAGATGTCGCAATTCTGTTTTGATGCTTTTAGTGGCACCAAAATGGTAATTTGCACCGCTTTGTGATTGACAAAATGCTGAGCTTCTCACTCTCGGTTGCTCTTTGATGGCCTCCTAGGTCGTGCATTGGAGGAGCTGAGGAGTTCCCTCTACAACGAGTTTCATACTTCGGAAGGGGCCAAGCGCCAGCAGCAGAGGTTCTGCGGGGCGGGTGTTGCGCTAACATTCAACTTTGTGGTTTCTGTTGGGATCATCATGGCAAATAAAATGGTGTGTGCTGTCTTTTTTGGTTTTCTTAAGTTCATGCTGTACCTATTTTGCATTTAATTTTTACATGCCATCTCTTGAATTTCAGGTGATGGGTAGTGTTGGATTTAACTTCCCAGTTGCACTGTCGCTAATCCATTACATAGCTGCCTGGGTCCTCATGGCTGTCCTCAGGGCGTTGTACCTGATGCCCATCGCTCCTCCTTCCAAATCCACTCCGTTCTCCTCTTTATTCGCTCTGGGTGCTGTGATGTCTTTTTCTACTGGACTTGCTAATATCAGCTTAAAGCATAATAGGTGAGATCAATAGCCATGTCTCTCTGTTTGACATTCTACTGTCATGTTTTGCCAACCTGTTTTCTCATTGTGTGCTCACTGTTCTCTATCTTCAGTGTAGGGTTTTATCAAATGTCTAAGATAGCAGTAACTCCAACAATCGTTGCAGTAGAATTTATTCTTTTCCAGAAAAGTGTTTCCCTTCGAAAGGTCGCATGCTTTTCAGTTCTTAGTCTATTTAATCAGTACTAGTGCTTTTTAAGTCAACTTCTGTTCCCATATAACTCAAGAAGATTTTCTTTACTACAGGTTATCACACTAGTTATAGTGTCGTTTGGTGTGGCTGTAGCAACTGTTACTGATTTGGAGTTCAACTTCTTTGGTGCCTGTGTAGCAGTAGCTTGGATCATTCCTAGTGCTGTAAACAAGATCCTCTGGTCAAACTTACAACAGAGTGGAAACTGGACTGCCCTTGCGTAAGTTGTGATCTATGTCGCTTCTGAGGTAGCTCATGGTCCATATGTTCTGTCCTAACATTCAGCTTATTGATCAGGTTGATGTGGAAGACAACCCCAATTACATTTTTTTTCTTTCTTGTTCTGATGCCTTGGATGGATCCTCCGGGGTTGTTATCCTTCAACTGGAATTTGAAGAACAGCGGTGCAATTATGATATCTGCTTTACTTGGTTTTCTTCTTCAGTGGTCCGGTGCATTGGCACTTGGGTGAGGCATATTATTTCTAGTTTGATCATACATTATTGTCCTTCCATTTTACTAAGGCACATGTTTTCCAGAAGCAAAATCATGTATTTATATGTCCAACTTTATTACTCGATTATGGTTTTGTGCTTTAGAACCTCTGTGCCGTGTTCTTCTCCAAATAGGCAACACCACACATTTGAAAAATAGAAATTGTTGATTATGCATGCCATGCAATTTCCGCATGCTTAAACTTTGTATAACAGAATGCACCTCTTTGGTCCTAATAGTATACTTATGAAATGACTTAAACACTAATATGCAATATATCTTCAGGTTGTTATTTTTGTACCTCTAACTTTCCTGATAACGTTGCTGGTATGCACTTCCTTGACAAGACCAAGTTCTAACCGACAACAGAAAGTCTGCTCACTGTCCAATCCTTGGTCCTTCCGAAAGCATAGCAATTTATTGATAGGGATGAAAATATGAAATCTTGCGAGGGGAAAATAGCTTTCAATCCATGCATTGTTTCCTGATTTGTCATCATCTCACTTTATGGAACCTATGAAAGTCAACTGATCTTTGCTCTGGTTTTTGCATGATGCAGTGCAACCTCGGCTCTATCTCATGTCGTGCTAGGCCAGTTCAAGACCATTGTCATAATGCTTTCCGGGTTTCTGGTGTTTAACTCTGATCCTGGAGTCACCAGCCTTTACGGAGCTGTCACTGCACTAGGAGGCATGTCAGTCTACACTTACCTAGGCCTAAGAGAGTCGACCGCTGGTGGTAAGAGAATTCCTTCAGCGTCTCGGCAGAGTCCTCAGTCACTGAAGTCCAAGGTTATTATAGACGGAGAAAAGCCGGAGACAAGACCTATGGACTCTGTATAAGTTGACGAATTGTGTTTGTCGAGTTCAATGCACCAGCAACTTCCGCCGAGCACGAGCTTAATCTTTTTGAGGAAAGACAAGCAAGCTATACGCGATTAGCAGTCTTAAGAGCCTGCTCTTTTTTTACCTCTTGATCTTCCTATAATATTGTACTGCTTTTGTAGGAGTACTTAGTCAACTGCTCTTCTCCGTTGACCATAGCTATTAAAATAGAAATAGCTGTAATTCTCCAGTGTTAGCAGTTTTGATCAATAGGTGTACTTTTTTGGTTGTGATACTTGCCTTATGGATTTTTTCCATTTCAGTAAATGGATGATATGCACCTGACAGTAGGATCTTGTTGAATTTTATGTAAGTTTTACACTACTCGCTGTTCGTACATATATCCCAGCAGTTGTTGTGAAAACTGTTCGTACATATATGCCAACTGTTTTTTTTTTTGACTTGCATATATGCCAACTGTTGTTGTGATGTTGTTTTCACACTAAACTGTTGGTTGAGACAGAGATTTGAGATTAGATGGATCGGGTTACGATTACTTTGAATGGGCGGTTGAGATTTGAGAGTAGTGGGGATGGATTCTGCACATGTGACATGGATTTCTCTTCATGTTGCCAATTTGACATCCAAGGTTGCCCTTGCAAACAAGGAAAAATAATTTTCTTAGTTAATACAACAATATACTCATGAAAACATGTAAGATGAATACATTTTAGTTCATCTTCACCTCAAGTTAGGCCAAGACACAAACAAGGCTTATCAAAGAAACACAACCTCAAAATTATCTGCTGATGCCCAATCAACCTCAAGATAAAGCCCAAATTCTAGCACTTAAATTGCACTTGAAAAACAGGTGAGTGCAATCCTCTGTGACCTGACAAAGGTATAAAATCCTCTATGTACTCAACATGTACATAGATGAGGGGGTTCTCATCGTGCAATTTTGCTCAGCAACAATGAATTATCTCGATGAGAGCAAGATAATCCAATCAGAACAGCCATAATAAGGGAGACAACTTTCGAAGCGCTAGACGAGATCACAAGACCACATACACAAGCCTGTACCCCCATTAGCACCGCTGTTCATGTCGCAATAAAATGGAACAACTACCATTAACCGAATGAAGGTGCAAACCCTTAAGCAAGACAGCTGACATAGCAAACATATGCAACCACGACAGAACTGAAAGATATATTTTCACAGATGACGACAAGCAAAAAGAGAGTTCAGATTAGCAACTCCATTACAGATAGTAGTAGATGTGGAAAACAGAATTTAACTCATGTCCAACTAAGCATGAACTCGGCGTTTGAACGACGCCATCCACATTTATTCTCTGCATAGACTCGCCCCAGAAGAAAATCTGAACACTCTTGAGTCTTGGCCATGTGGTGGATCCGGTCGACGACAGAGCTACGTGTGTGGCGGCTCGCTTCAGTTCTTCAATCTGAATCAAAACAATTCAGAGCTGTCATGGCTGTATGCATGAAGACGTACGGATAAAATTTAATTTGCACTAGGTTAATTATTCACCTTCTTCACTTTGGGACGCCTGTGGTTCTTCATTTTGGGACGGCTCTGGAATGTAGAAAGTGTCAACCGGAACCAAAGAGAACAAGTTTCCATCATCCTCGCACACCTTCCTCATTCGCCGTGAGTGAAGCTCGGCTGCGAAGATTCCGCGAGGCGTTCTGATGAAAAGGACATTGGCCGTCTCGGCAAAGCTCATAGGCTTCACCATCTCTCCCTGGAGAACAACAGCTGGGGGAAGGCAGATGACCCGGTGCTGCTGCATCATTGCCATCACTAACCACCCTCGACCAAATGTTGAGACGGGAGTCTGAAAAGGATTCAGCAACCCCCAATCTAGCACCATCGTCGGTGAGAATAAGGGTGACTGAATCGTTCCTCCCGTACGCGAACTCCAAGGGGGTGAGATGATGGCAGCATTATCCCCATCCAAGTTGTACTCGATGATCATTCCTTGATCGGAGAGGAAGTAGAGCAGAGAATCCCCGACGAGCACGCTGGTGGGGTGCATCCTGAAGTTCACCGGAAAATCTCCAATCTTGGTCTCGTCTCCCCACCCACCAGTCTCCGACGAGTACAAGCACGCCCATGTAGCTAGATCCTCCTCCTCTGAAATGGCATGCTCCCGTCACAGCCGCCGCGGTGGTCGCAGCCGTCGGCCGCACAGACAATGGCCGCGGTTGGGCGGCCTTGTAAACTGGTGTCCCAGTCCAACATCGCATCTGGCGCCGGCACGCACTCCTGGTCGCCGGTGATGGGATCCCACACGAAGATCTCGCCGGTTTCCGGAAAGTCCTCGAAGACGTGGAAGAGGACGCGGCCGTGCCGGCAGTCGAGGGCCCTCCACTCCGCTATGTCTGGGAGGTCGAGGGGGAAGGCTCCTCAGGCTGTGGTGGAGACCAAGTGCTCTCCGCCCCCAGTGATGTTGTTCCGGAGGAAGCCCAGCACCGGGGGTCTCCCGTGGTGCTCGTGGAGGCGGCGGCGGAACTGACGGCGCGTGATGATGTCCCTCCAGGGCTTGCAGACGAGCGAGGCGTGGAGGAGGGATGATGGATCGGTGGGAGGGAGGCGGAGGAGGATCTCCTCGATGAGCTCGTCCGGCGGCGACTCGGCGACGCGCAGCGGCGGCGCTGCCATGGAGCTTTCTTTGCTAGGTCTGGGAAGCCAGAGACGGTTGGATCACCACTTCACCAGCGTGCACCAGAGAGAGTTGGGCTGGGCTGATAGTAGAAGATACTACAGGTGCTAGAGTCATTATCTCACTTTATGGAACATTGGAACCTATATTGTAATTTCAATATAGCAACGGTTTTCATCCCAATGAGGATTCTATAATTGTGATTGATCCCATGTAAACCGGTTACCAAAAACTGTTAGCAACACTATGTGATGGGTTCAAGTTAAAAGCAATTGGGATCACTCAACATATAGAACCAGCTGGAACATTGCACTGGAAAATATACCATCGTGATGACAAAAATAGCATTGTAAACTTTCTTTCTACACCTTCTATGATGGAACCACGTGAATATTTTTATTTTCAGAGGCATTTTATTAACTAGCATAGCTTGTACCGTAGCTACGAGTTGCAGCACAATGTAATGTTGCGTGGTGTTTTGAGGCTCATGTTGAAAATGGAATTTCTCCAACTCATAAGGTGCAAAACCGTATCTCGGGCCGTCCGTTTCCGTGATTGAACGAGTGAGATTTGATCTTGAATGCGTTGAATGTTCAACTCATTCGCCGGCAAATCTAAACCGTTCAATCGCGAAAATGGATGGCCGAGATACGAGTTGTGCGCCATATGGGTTGGAGAAGCCGGCTCATCGATGTTGCCAAGCTGAGGTTGAAGCTCATAGAACAAAACCAGATCCCGGCTAATGTACGCGTAGCCTGAAGACTCAACATCCGTCCGAGTACGGAGACATGCGTCAGATTCAGAATATACCCGTGAGAATCCGCTCCAATCTGGAAGGACGGACATCATATGAGACAACGGAAGAAGTGGTTGATGGTCTATGGTGATGACAAAGATAGCATAGTAAACTATCTTTCCACACCTTCTATGATGGAACCACGTGAATATATTTATTTTCAGAGGCATTTTATTAACTGGCACAGCTTGTATCGTAGCTACGATCGAGTTGCAGCACAATGCAATGTTGCGCGGTGTTTTAAAGCTCATGGCTATTGCCAAGCTGAAGTTGACAGATTATATGACCATGAGCTAGCTCATAGAACAAAACCAGAGATCTCGGCTAATGTACCTACCCTGAAGACTTCAACATCCGTCCAAGGGATACGAGACATCATATGAGACAGCGGAAGAAAGGAGGGGGACATTTGGTTGATCGAAACTTGAGAGATCTTAACAACAACAAAACCTGAAGGGCTGACTAGGGAACTGCACACTCCCCAGATGGAACGAGCCTTAATTTTTGAACTTGGAAGTGTTCAACTGAAGGTTGCTAGAGTTTAGGCTAACAGTGTCGTCCCTCGAGCAGCTTTTGCTTCCATCAGATCATGGACGAGGCGGTGCAGATCGCAGTCCGAGGATCCTCCTTCCGCCGCGGCGGCACGAAACTTGCCAGCGAGGGCCATCAGCCTGCACCTCGCGGCGTCCCCAGGCCCTCCAGCCTCCATGAACTTCGTCAATGCCCTAGCTACTGTATCGGCGGGGATGATCTCGGTTTCCTCGTACCTCGTGCTCCGTACGCCCGGCCACAGCCGCTCGCCGATCCTGAGGACCTCCGTGAGCAGCCTTTCGGTGATGAACTGCTCGAACACGACCGGCCACGTGAGCACTGGCACCCCCGCCGCCACGGTTTCTAGGACCGAGTTCCATCCGCAGTGCGTCACGAAAGCCCCCACCGCCGGGTGCCCGAGTATCGCCTTCTGCGGTGCCCAGGCTGTGATGAGTAGCCCGGTTCCTCGGACGCGCTCCTCCCACCCTTCCGGCGGGGTCCAGCTCTCCGACCTCACCACCCAGAGGAACGTCTTCCCAGAGCGTTCCAAACCGAGAGCAAGCTGGTGCAGCTGAGCGTCCGAGATGTGGGATAGGCTGCCGAAGCACAGGTATACGACGGACCGGCTAGGCTTCGAGTCGAGCCAGTCCATGATGTAGCGTGGGCCGCCGGTCACGGACGGCGGCGACGACGACCGGAGCCGGAGCGACAGGGGACCTATCATGTAGGCGCGCTTGGCGTAGCCGTTGCGAACGTACATGCCGCAGTAGGGCTCCTCCAGGTCCAGCGACGTGTTGACGGCCAGCCCGAAGCACTCGCCCTGCACCGCGTAGAGACGGCTGGAGGTGGCGTGGTCGACCTCATCTTGGCTCCTCAGGTACTCCGGCAGCTCGGCCCTGGGTATCCGTATCTTGGGGCCGGGGAACCGGGGGATGGCGGTGACCGCCTCATCGGGGTCGCTTTCCGCGAGGTGCCGCATGGCGATCGTCGAGAAGGCGCCTATGACGTTGAAGGTGACGCAGGGCACGCCGAGCTCGTCGGCGATGCCGGCGTTCCACATGAAGTGCACGTCCGTGACGAGCGCGTCGGGGGACTGCGCCCTGATCAGCGCCTCCTGCGCGGGGCGCATCAGGGCCTCGCTGACGGCCGCGACGTCGATGCGCCACGCGTCCGCCTGCGCGGCCTTGCCCAGGTTCTCCACGCCCTCCGGGAGGCCGTCGACGGCCGGGAACGGGTACGTCGCCACCTTGACCGGTGCGCCGAGCTCGTCCTGGAGCAGCGACTGGACGATGGAGACGTTGGCCGGCGTGACTGCGATGGTGGCCTCGACGGCCTGTGGGTTAGCCGCCGCGAGGCTGATGGCCAGGTCGGTGAAGGGCCCTATGTGGCTGGACGCGAAGAACGGGATTAGCAGGACACGCACCTTCTTCTCAGCGGCCATTCTAGCTAGCGGGAGGCTTGATCGTAGGTGGTGACTATAAGTTGGAGAAGATGTTGGATCTGCCCTCTTGGAGGAGCTTATGATCTACTGCGATTACAGACCTATAAACTAGCTTATCTGATGGGAGTTGGTGATCCGATCTACGGAATACAATTTGTTAATTCAGCTGCAGCAATCGGAAATGCAATAGCACACACGCGCGCGCGAGGGTCGGTATGGCCGTCACACAACCTGGAGCATCTCCAGTCTGGAATCACCTCGTTTCTTCCTTCAACGTCTGTGATACAATCACTACAAATAATTTGTGTAACATAATGTCAGATTAAACAATCACACGTTTGTAATTTAAATTTGAAATTACTTTTAGAAAATCAGCATAAAGTTATTTAAAAAGACAAAATGAAGTAAAAACGAGAACATTCCCAATATTTGTGGATTATCCATCAAATATGGACTACTTTGTAAGAAAATTGGATTGGTACAATTTTGCACCATATTTGTTTTGTACTTGCTTCAAAAAAACCATTTTTTCTCGCACTTACATATTTGGTAAAGGCTTCAGAAAAATGGCGCCAAATTTGAAAATTTTCGGTCGCAGTGTTTGTCTAGTACAACACTCAGCAAAGATGGGTGTCCATCACAGCGCCGTCGGTCGGGTTGTCAGAATAAACATGGGCCCACAACTTTGCCGAGCGGGGATATTTGCCGAGTGGTGTCCTCTTTTCAAAGTGTTTTGTGTGGATACTAGGCAAAGTGTGTGTTTGCCGAGTGGCCTGTGTTTTGGCACTCGGCAAACATGGGACCACCCGGCAGCGACGTATTCCAGTAGTGAATACCAGTACGCAAAAAAATCGTGAGAACATATGATGAAAACTACATTGCTGCAACACGATGAAATAAAGAAAATAATGAAACTAGGAGATGCGCGTGCTCCTTATTTCTGTGGTATACGTGCATTAGCTCTGGCTTGGTACACTAAATTCTTACTTCTTAGCAAGAGCAAGATGGCTAACAATCGTCAAAATGAATTCCCCATACTAACGTGGCATGTGCCGTGGCAGTGGCACCCTCTTGCTCTTGCTAAGAATTTTAATTTATGTGGTGGAGCCGGATGGTGAACAGATGAGATTTTTTTTAAATTTTTTTTTAAATAAAAATTTCGGACAGTAGCACGCGCGGAGGCGAAATTTGAAAAGTAGCACGCCGTCGGTCCCGAGCGGGCCGAAACTGGCAGCTTTCGGCCTGCCCCGGGCCGAAAGCTCACTTTCGGCCTTTACCGCGCCGAAAGCTGCGTGGGCCGCAGCAACGGTGTCAGGCCAGCTGACTTTCGGCCTGAGCCGAGCCGAAAGCAGCTGTACAAGAGGCATTGCCGGGAAGTGATGAAAATTGTAGGTTCAGATGTACACCGAATTTAGTCTTAATACTATGGTCAAGATCCTCACCACCGGGAGCAAGCCTCACCTCGTGGAGACCATCAAGTACTACAAGGAGCTGCACGTCGTGCACGTCACGGAGGACCTTGGGAGCAGTTTGGGGCGGGTGGCGGTGAACCGATCGGACCTGGACATGGACGGGATCAGGCATCAGGGTCACCTACCAGGAGCAGTCCGGGGCCAAGCTCGAGGACACCGTCGCCGGCAGCGCGCACGACCAATTCGAGTAGGCGCTTGTCGCGCTTATCGTCGGCAAGTAATGGCCGCGGCGCACAGCGCGTGCACGACCGTGGGCGTGCGCAAACATGAGCTTCTTGGTAGGCGGCCTCGAGGACTTGCGTGTAGAGTTTTTGGAACGCGCGGCTCTTGTCGCGGGCGGCGAGGGCGTCGCCGGGCGTCGACGACCTCGGCCTTCTTCTCCTCCCGGGCGTCGCGTCCTTGAGCAGCTCGATCAGCAGTGCGTTCTTCTTCTTCCCCACCAGGACCCGGAGCTCGGCAATTATCTTCTCGGCCTGGCGAGGGGAGAGAGCGTGTCGAGCGGCCGGGGAATCTTATCTGCCAGGTTTCGGCTTGCTCCGGGCCGAAACTCGAGTTTCGGTATGCTTCGTGCCGAAAGACGCTATGCACTGCGCTGCACTCGTCGCGTAGGCGACTTTCGGTTCGGACGGAACCGAAAGCCAAGTTTCGGCCCGCTCGGGACCGACGGCGCGCTACTTTTTAAATTTCGCCTACGCGCATGCTACTGTCCGAAATTCTTATTTAAAAAGATATTATTAAAAAAAAAATCTCGTGAACAGATGGCTAGCAATCTTCAAATTGTGATTCTCCCGTCTAAAAAAATGCACATGTAGTCTGCGTGAGCTAAACCCGAAGATAACATAAAATAATACAGCATGAGGTGCCACGACACATGCATTAACTGAAGCTGGCATAAAAAAATACTACAACATTTTTAGTACTAAAAATGCTGTAGTATTTTTTTATGTGGCTTCAAAAAAGAATAAATTAAATGGAAATCATTTTTGAACAATAAATTTGAAAAATTGTGTTGATAGTTTTGGTTTGCAATGACAAAACGCACATGTGTGCCCAGTATATAGACGAATTATAGCGAATTCTGCCATGAATATGGCCATCGCCTTCGTCATCTAGGTTGAAACCTATGAATGTTCATGTAACTACTTTTTGTGAACTTTTTTAGTTTCATATCCCAGGTAAGGTGCTATTTCTAGAAACTAATAAATCACCTAATATGAGTGTTTATCGCACATTTTACAACACAAGAATACACAGGGAATTTTACTAGGACTTGTTCTGAATCGGACTCTTCAGCGGCCCATATAGGAGCGCCGTGTCTAACTGGGCCTTTCTTCACAAAGCGCGCATCTTTCTTCCTCCTCCAGCTTCCTCCGGCGTCCGCCGTAAATTTCGCGGTAATCCTCCAAACCCTAACCCTAGGGGGAAAAATCTTCGGCCCCGCCGCGATGGGGAGGCGGAAGGAGCGCCGCCTGGCGGCCAAGGGGGCCTCGGGCCGCAGGGTCAAGCTCGACCTCTTACGAGATCCTCCCGCAGGTGAGCCACCCGCTCGCATCTACTACTACTACAGTACTAGATTAGGTGCCAGTTTCTTGCGTTGATTGCATAGTCTGAATCATCCATGTGCTAGTGGCTTTTGGAATGATGTTTTGTTTTGTCTGTAGAATCTGTGTGCAGTGATTACTAGCAGATTAGTGGGGTGAGACTCATGTGAGCACAACTGAGTCCACCAAACCTAGCTATAGTAAAGAACCAGGTGTATTACTGACTGGAGTTCGAAGCTAAACAGTCATATTTTTACCTGCATGCAAAACTAACTTCAAAGGAGCAAACTTTTGCATTTCAGTTGCCACAGATAAGAATTTCAAATGTGACATGAGGAAGCAAATTATAGATGATGTGGTCGCGGTCAAAAATTTCTTTGGAATCCCCTCTGTATATCTATATAGATTTAATGCTACGGGGATTGCCTGCACTTTTGAATGCCCAAGAGTATGGCTGGCGACATATTATCGCAATAGTCTAACTCCCAGGCATAAAAGGTGTTTCCAAATACCCAACAGACCATGACAAATCACAGCGAATGAGCTGACCATGGATACTCTTAACTTGCAGGGGAGGCATCCATGAAAGAGGGAGTAGGAGAGGAAAACGGTGGGCAGCAAACTGGTGTTCCCACCTCACCATCTTCCTCAGGTGGGTTCAATCAACTTCCTTCCAAGGGATATGTAAAGAAGCCATGCCTATGGAACGTAAATTTGGTGGAAAACTTGGAACTTTTGTTCAAGCATGTGTGTGCTCCACATATCTGGTTTTGAGGCACATGTAGGGGGGTTCCCGGCCTGCAAGGAACATTGAGTAAATTCTTCAGATCAGGCTGCCACTGTTGAAACTGGCTGTTTCCTACTACCGGTAACTTCTCTTTTGGCAGCATCTAAGCGGGGATTTCAGGATGTGATTGTTGCCTTCTCGGTTTGTATGTCTCTTTCTTTATATATTGTAGCTCCTAACTTGGTTTTTTTTAAATTGTTGGTGGGCTATTATAGTGCATGTTAAATAATTTTAATGAACTTGCAAAACTTGTTTTACCACTGTACATGTGTCGATTTCATCACAGATACTTCCGAAAATAGTGCAATATGGATTGTCACATGCAAGGTTTCGCATTTTTTAATGCTGATTTTTTTTTTCAGATAAGAAGGAAAATCCTCTAGCATTGCTTGGGCAATATAGTGATGATGAAGAGGATGAGGCAGCCGTAGATCAACCCAGCGGGGAATCCAAGGGGAGTCTGACAGATGCAATTGCTGAGGTAATTCAAGGCCTCGCTCTTTCTTCTCTTGTACCTTATTCGTTAGCCTTGTCATATAGGATTCATGCAGCTTGAGCTAGAACAAACAGGTCAAACCTTGCCATTCTTATCTTATAACCCGAAGGTTTTTGTATTGCAAAACCCGAATAAACTTAAGCCAGTGAGATATGAGCTGAACCTCCAATTAGTTTCTGATTTATATTCTTTCTTAGATTACTAGTATTAAGCACCCATGTGATGATATTCTGCTCTCGTCAGATTTTTGCTTAACTTTATCTCTCATATGATGGAGAAGATTGTTAAGATTAAGAAGTTTGAGCTCAGTTGGTCTTACAATGTGATTTGCATGCTTGTTTCAGGTTATTCACGATCCGGATGCAAGTGGTGATAAAGGCAATGCAGATTGTGAACTGCCTGGTTCTGTTGATGTTCAGCAAGAGGCTCAGGCTGATGATGTCAATAATTTCAAAGAGAATGTTGCCGAGGAATTAACTGTTGCCCCTGAGCCAACTCTGGAAAATGTGTCCGTGACAGCAACGGAAGCTATCCCAGATTCATCTGGCATGCAAATTGTTGGTGACATTGGTGGGAATTGGAAGGCCATAATGCATGAACAGAGTAATCAGTATTACTACTGGAACACAGTTACTGGAGAAACCTCTTGGGAAATCCCTAATGGAATAGCTCCGGGGGTTTCATCTGATGGAGCCACTTCTGCATCTATGCCTACTCATATGGAGTACTCTGTAGAGGCTCAAGCACACGTCCTTCCCCACAGCAATGTCGAAGCATATCCAAGTGATTTATCTGTTGGAAATGGTACAACAAGTTATACTGCTATGGGAATGGTATGTGGAAGCGGGGGGCTTACTCACAATGCTTATGCTTATACTGGAGCTGTCGTTGATCATGAGGCAGTGAACATTGATCCCTTGCAGCTTGCAAAATATGGTGAGGATTTGTTACAAAGATTGAAACTGCTGGAAAGGTGATTTTATTATTATTCTTTGGTCATTTCTTTCTCTTTTCAACCATTCGACTACCTAGAACTGTGTAGCTAATATTTTAGCATTATCATGTAGGCCACATGTTGCCATTGACAGTATTGAATTGATAAAAAGAGAAATCGAAATGCGAATATCAGACTGCAATGCACTCTCCTCGTATGGATCTTCCTTGCTTCCATTGTGGTTGCATGCTGAGGTGCATCTTAAGCACCTAGAACTTTCAGTTTCCAAGTTTGAAGCCAGCTACAATACCAAACCTGGATATCCGGAGACAGCGGATGCAGAATACCAAGCACCTAATGAAGCTGAAGTTATGGCACCCTCCAATGGTGAGCATTTGAAGTTTGATGTTAGCACTGTTGGTGCTGTCGATGAAAATGTCAAGGTTGAGGAGCCATGTTCAACATCATCTGTTCAGAACCCACAAGAAGGCGCCGCAGCAGTTATTTCAAGACTTGAATCAGAGAGTGATGAAGATATGGATGTGGATATGGAGGTCGATGAAGAAGGTGTTGAAGAGCAGGCCGGTTCCACTTCTATGCCGAACGAGGAACGTCCTTTGTTGGAGCAAGTACAGTCACCTACTTTGCAATCATTGGAGGATTCTGCTCCTCCCCCACAGGATAATGACATTCCTCCACCGCCGCCACCACCCGAAGAGGAATGGATCCCACCTCCACCACCTGAGAATGAACCAGCTCCACCACCTCCTCCCGAGCCTGAAGAGCTTGTTGTGTCATATGCTCAGGCTGATACACTTCCTCAGCCATATGTAGATCAAGCAAGCTTGGGTTATGTGCTTCCAGGAGTGGGGTACTATCCTGCTGCTGGTACAGATGACACAAATGCCAACTACTATATGCAAGTGAGCGAGTCTCACATTCTTCAGTCGCAGCAGCATTCTTACTATGCACCAGCGTCTGCAAGTGGCATATCTCTTCCTGTTGATGCCACATCTGTTCCACCACTACCAGGTTCTTACTATAGCTATCCTTCAGTTGCTATGGCTGGCACTGATGTAGCAGCTGAATCTTCTGCATACTATGCTTCGTCAACCTCGGCCATTTCTAGTGGTGCATTAAATGATAAAACAAGCTCACCCTCCGTTGTTGATACAAATAGTAATGTCAATCCTTTCGAGTCTGATAAAGTGATATCCAAGGAGCCCACAGTCAGCCCTTTGCTTCAACCAGCAGGAGCAGCATCAGCTTCAGGAGCAACAGTATATGGAAATTCTACTCAAACTTCTGCTAGTACCACCAATCAGACTAAAGGCAACTTTATTATCCTTTGCAATGACACTTCATCTTGCTATGTTAGTTATTTTTCACAGTTCTGACAAGATTTTCACTATTCTGCAGTTCCTCGTACTAAAAAGCGACCTTTGGCTGTTGCATCATCACTGAGGTCCAACAAGAAGGTCTCGAGTCTGGTGGATAAGGTATCTCTCTCGCTCTAAGTCTAAACGTTGCTGTCAAAATAGGGACCCTTTCACACTGCCCCCAAATGCGATGCTTGACATCAACTAGCAAAATAAGCATGATGTCACTTGCATGCTTGACATGTATAATTTGCTAATTGTATATACTTAGTCGACGGAGACAGGATCTCGGTTGTTCTGCTGACATAAAACCACACTGCTCAGCCAGTTTGTATCGTTGTGCACAATATAGGTCATGCAGAAAAATACAACCCATGAGTGTTTCCTGACTACTTTGTCTCATGTTTATCATTTCTTATTCTAAAGGCAGAGCAATCTGTTTACATGGTAATTGGTAAGGCTTAAAACCAGGTGAGTGTTGATGCATAATTGTTTACATGGTAATTGGTAAGGCTTAAAACCAGGTGAGTGTTGATGCATAATAATTGTTGCCTTATCGTCTAACTTTGCTAAAGCAACCATTTTTTAATATAATTTACAGTGGAAAGCTGCAAAAGAGGAGCTTCGTGATGAAGAGGATGAGGAACCTGAAGATGCTTTGGAGGCTCTAGAAAGGAAACGCCGGAAGGAAATAGATGTAACACTTTCTATTTCCTCTCTCGAGCACCCATAAACACTGGTAAATGCATCTGAAGTCTCCGAATTAATCACATTTCATTCATTCCAGGGGTGGCGGAAGCAACAAATAGCCAGTGGAGAAGCCAAGGAAAATGCAAACTTTGTTCCCCTTGGTGGCGACTGGTATTGTTCCTTCACCATATGATGCTCGACTTGTATAACTTGATACTACCTCTGTTTTACCATAGCATCAAGTACTAGTAGCCTCTCAACTTTATCCTCTCTTATGTCCTGGATCTTTTTTGAAAATAAACTGTCTTGATAACTTATTTATATAAATGTTTCTCTTTCCATGGTGTTCTTCTTTCCTGGGATTTCAAACCATGGCATTGCAAGATTACAAATATTGCATATACACATTCCTTTCGTTGGATTTACTGTTGGTAGTTCTTGTTCTTATTTACCATATCGCAAGCGCTCAACTTCATTATAACTTGTAGGCGTGACCGTGTGAAACGCAAAAGGAAAGAAGCAAAGAAGGAATCAAAGACCGAATCTGTTCACGTGGCGTCCGAACAGCACAAGAGGCAGCCTCATCTCGCAGAGCTTTCCAAGGGTCTTCCTTCTGGGTGGCAGGTTAGTATTTTATCTCCTTCCATATGCTCGATACACCTTTCTGCCCTAGTGTAGTGTGCTGACCTTGTTCTTTCTTCCCTCGCAGGCATACATAGATGAGTCCACAAAGCAAGTGTACTATGGGAACAGCGTCACTTCCGAGACGAGTTGGGATCGGCCTGGGAAATAAAGATTTTGTTGGAGCGCTCGAAGACGGCCAAGTTTTGTTTTGTAGATATTCCCTGACCTAATTACTCGTAGCTCGATACAATGCTGATCTTACAACTGAATGAAAATTCCTGTCATGTTCTGAGAAGCATTCAATCTCCTATGCTATATGAGGATGTGTTGCTTCTTTTGTTTTTCACTGGGAAATCGTGGCGGGGCGAATAGATCCCTTTGGTTGTGCTAGATTTAGCCTTTGAAATCTGAATATAGAAGGATCCCCTGTAAGAGTGACGACCCGAAAGATCAAGTTATTGATGCCATATCTAAAAATTAATTGCTAACTTTGCAACTTATTTTAGAAACCTTTTCTGAAAATGTTGCCGTGGGCTTCTCAAAAGATTCCACATGTGATGAATTAAGGATGTTATTAAACAAGGAAATTCTCCGGTTTTAAATCATCATTGAGTGAAAAGAGTATTCATTATTAGTTGAAACCAGCATAGATGTTGATGTATATACAAAACAGCAAAGACATCAGGAAATCATTTTCGGGTCATAGGTGTGTATTAACAAATATTTTACATAACGGTTGCATCTGCACCCTAAGCACAATGTACAAAGACATCTGATTTAAATTCAAAAAAAATACAAAGACATATGATTTAATTCCATTTGGAACTGAAGAACTGAGTACAGTGGATGTCGATTGAGTAACGCTATTATCCAATCAGAAAAGAAAGCACAACAGAGGGTAGTGTTAAAAAAGATCCAGCAATTTTATTCAGATACTCAATGCAATGTACATAGAACTTCATAAAATGACCAATGGAAATGTTGAAACATGATGCTTCCACCTGTGAATGAACAAATCAAATTAACCTAAGCCTCCTCTAGGCATCACGTTATCAACGCTTTACAAGTTCTCACAGACAGGTTTACAAGTGGGCACTGTGAACTGTCTAGGTTAAGCATTGCAACATGTTTTTCTTGATCATAGCAGAGCAAAATACATCCCCTGGTCCGGTCAGCGCAATCGAGCAAAGGAAAGCATGTTTTCGCCTCAAGATGCGCCACAACACCTGCAGATTTTCAGAAATACAAATCTGCACACAAAACATGAAGGCCTGCTGGATTTACGAAGAGGATAATTAAAGGTCTGGTTGTCTACCAGCCTACCACAGGTGGCAATACCTATGTGGGGAAGTACGGCAAGCCTAAGTGGAATAAACTGGCTGCCACACATGTGCATTATGGAAGGAACCAAACATCTACCACAAAAAGGTTAAGCTAACCTAAGTGGAATATGTTACTGTGTGGCGCCAGAACGGGCAGAATGGGACTTCCATTTACAAGTTCGAGTATGTGAAAGAGCACCATTTAGGCTATGTTTGGCAGCTTGTTGTTTTCAAAACCACAGTATTGCAAAACCATAGTATTTCAATGCCAGGGCGATGAATGCTTCGGGGCCTGTTTGGCATCGGAGTTTTTCCTCTTTTTTGGAACACACAACGGTTTCTGAAAATACCATGGTTCGAAATACTTTAAGCTACAATAAAATCCCACAGTTTTGAAACCGTGATAATCCAAAAGCTGAGATATTGTTAACCTACAGAAGAAAGAGGTATGGACCTCTTCAAAACTGTGGTTTTCTGAAAACCTATATACCATGGTTTCGAAATACTTTGGTTTTACGAAAAGCAAACTGGCAAGCAGAGCCAGTTTCTTGGTTTAGTAAAAAAAAGGCAAGGACCAAAGTTTCCAATACAACAAAAAAATGCAGTTTTGGAGGAATACTTCAGTTTTGAAACCAAACACCTCAAAGTATTTAATACTTCAGTTTTTTTTTAGAAAACATGGCATTTCTGAATACTTCAAAGATACTTTGTTGCCAAACGAGAGTGGTCAGATGTACAAGAATGGCGAACTAGGGTATCAGCATAAATGGTCCAAGACTCCATGAATTACTAAGCTCCATAAAGTTTTTTTACCCGTGAAAGATAGATGGGCACTAAATATTTTACTGAATGGCCAAACTTCCTCACTCCACATTTCAGTGAACTCAGGACAGGAACCCTGACCACGGGCACAGCGGCGTCATTATAAAGTGCCTCGGGATCCAGCGGGAAGTCCGGATCCTAGTGTCGCTACTACCCGTACATATCCTCCAAATTCAACCTTGCTTCATAACATCACGCCCTTCACATATTCCTCCCCAAATCTGTGATGGTCGGTTTCCTAACTATGCTCTTAGGATCATCAGGGAAATACATTTTACACTCCAAGTAAGATATAACTTGTCCTAAATTTGTGCACATTGGAAAATCTATGTCCACCTACTAATAAACTAGTAACCGTGGGCTCACTGCCTTTCTACAACTATATCCTGCCATCTAAAGCATGTTAATAATTTGCAGCAGTCTATTCAAATGTAAACACCAATAAAGAGTGGCTACAGAAAATTTGAGCAGCATCAGGCACGGAAGAATCAAACCTTTTATATCGTTTCTTAGAACCACATGGGCAGAGTGCATTCCTACTTATGTTGCCATCCTTTGCCAGATTTGATCTTCCAATGTCCAATGGTGTATTACCCATTAGATTTTGCACCTGCAAAGGCAACACGATTCAGATGATTCAGCATGACCACGAGAACCTCCACAGGTGGCATATTACCTCATGCAACGAAATAGCAATGTTTTTGACTTCTTGTAGAAGCTTAAGTTGGGACACAAGAAACAAGCATCCTATCACAAAGAAATCTAAGGTCGTCTCCTTAAGACTCACATGATATGGAGAACATTACGATAAGCGTCTATCGAATGATAAGAAAGTTACAACGAAGAAGAAACCATGGATTCTCGAAAAAAAAAAAGAAACCATGAGGTCCTTATATAAAAAAAGCTGTCATCAGATAACAACACACAATTTTTTCTTCAAAAATGAGCTACCGAGTTGGAATATTCAGACACTAGTGACATAACATGTTCAGTAATGGATCATTTCTCATCAAGATGACAAAATTAGGGTACAACTTTTCTTTTGTCATTAGGAAGTTGATATTCTCTAAAACATGCTACAAAATATTTTTGGTCCCCAATACTTAATTGCTCCCTTGTTCATTTCAAAGACTGGTGAAACAACATTAGCAGCCCTGTCCAACATATACTACCCTCAGCCTCAGGTCCTGAATTACCTACCTCGCTGAATGTCTTTGGCACCGGCTTCCCTTCCTCCTTGAGCATCTCAATCTTCCTCTGCGCGTCTTTCGCCCAGGTGTACTTGGCCAGTATGTGCTCCACGTCCGCGATGGTGCAGTTGCAGTGCTTGGTGGCGCTGATCTTGTCGCTGTTCTTCAGTTTCTGCTCGCGCCACAAATCAAATCAACCACCTTGCAGGCTGCATCTACGATCAATTGATGGTGGTGTACGCACGCACGTACCTCGCCGGAGGGGTCGATGGTGGAGAGGTAGCGGAGCACGGCCGAGTGCTTCTCGAAGGCGGCGGCGACGGTGGCCTCGCCGGAGCGCCCCGACGCGAAGTTCTTGAAGGTGCCAACTCTCCTTGCCATGTCCATCGAATCCGCGAACTCTGCGAGACCACGGATTAGAAAGCCCGCTGAGGCAGGAGAGAGGAGTATGAATTGATGGGAGGGGTGGATTCTTACTGAGGAGGGTGAACGAGTCGGAGGGCGGGAAGGGGTCGTCGTCGGGCTTCTTGCCGGTGAAGGTGGTCTTGATCTTGTCGAACCAGCCGAGGGAGGCCAGATGCGGGGTCGAGGAGATGCCCCGGGAAGAAGGAGTGAGGAGGTGGAGGGCGCGCCGGGACAACGCCATGGGTGCGACGGCTGTGGCGTGTGCGGCGAGCCACCGCCGGCGAGGTGTGGTGGGGGTTTACGGCGGCTGCGGCGAGAGAGATGGGTGGGAATGGAAGATGGACCAGATGGGCTACGAAGGCCTTAGGGGGTGATGGATGAGCGCAATACTCGTGGACTCTTTAGCGGCCCATACGATTGTACCACATGGGCTTAGGAGAAAGTAAAGTTTGTTTACTGGGAAAATCAATCACGGAATGCTTTATTAATTATTATTAGTAATTATTAGTTCAAAAAATTGTCGTTTTCCCTTTGCTCAAAATGCATTGTCAAACACCCTGAAGAAAGTCCGCACTCTAAAAAACAATGCCTTCAACAAGTCCATTGCTAGGCACAACCAATTAAGGTCGGACCTTGGGCTTTCGCCCTGAAAGTTTAGACTCTGAACTTCTCCTCTGTCGCCCCCACTTGCCGTTGCCGCTGCTCCAAGTCACGAAACACCAAGCCAATCTCTCATCACCACCAGGATTCGAACCACCATTACTAGTCCTCAAATTTCGACTTCCATGTCATTCTCCGTATACTGACTTCATCATGGAACAAAACATGTTCACGATGGCAACAGACTGCAGAGCTTCATGACGCTTCCTCTGAAACCAAACGGTCAGAAAAAAACATGGCTGCGCGCGACTGAATATCACCCGATCCGGAAATCTCCAGGCTTGAGTTCCCAATGGAGTTCGCCGGCGGATCCTTCCGGAACTCGACACTCCGGCCAGATCAATGAAGACATGCATCCGGTAGATCTTCGTCCTTGGGGGAGAGGGATCCAAGGATCGCCACCTTTATTGGGGATCGGCCGACCCCCACGCCGCCGCCCGCCATGCCCGAGGCCGCCGCTTCGGTGTCCAAGTGGTGTGGGTAGACAACAGCCCATCCTTGACGCGAAGCAGAGGAAACTCGGAGCCCTCCAGCCGGCCGAGCTCTACGCCGCCGCTTCGCGCCTCAGGCCGTCGTCGATCCACATCACCACGGCTGGAGTTGTGGCCACGGGCGCCGCCGCCGCCACTCCCGGCCGTGACCAGCAGGTGCCCCGCCGCCGCCCATCGCACGGGCAAAGCCCGGTGGCGCCTCCAGCGGCGGAGAGAGCGGAGGAGAGAGGGGCGGCCCGAGCGCCAGCGGCTGGGTTGCCCCGGTGCGACGGCGCCGCCGGACGGGGGTCGCAGGAGGGTTAGGGTGCACCCCCAATTGGCCCCCAAAGATCCATTGGTATCTGGACGCAAAAACACCCACATCGGCACCCACATGTCTGGCCGGGCCGAATTCTGTTCGGCACCCCTGAGAGGCCCTACAAACTTAGGGGTCTCTTTGGGGGTGCCGACATTGTCTGGCATGCCTTCTAATAGTCCTGGCCCACTGATGCATGTAAAATGCATACTTGAACTTTGCACTATATTACTTGTATTCCAATCATATTTGCATCATATAAGGGTTATATCAATGTTTTATAATGATTTTTGGGAATATTATATTTATTTCCTATTTTTATGGAATTAACTCTGCGCAGTCAGAAAACCCTATTTCTTTATTTTGATGTTTTAGGGACCCAAACGACGTCCAAATGACCTACAAATTTACGAGCGTTAATATTTGGAAGGAAGAAGACTTGGGGGCGAAGGAAGCAAACAAGCGGAGGCCCGAGGCCCAAAAGAGGGTGGCCCACGCGGGCAGGTACAGAGGCCGTGTGGGACCACCTCTTTTATTCCCCGTGGCTCCGATGCCGTCCGTTTTCGTCTCCGTGGCTTCGTCTTGACCTAAAAACGTCTATAAAAATAGTCACCCGAGGAGTTTCGTGAGGAGGCGGCGGAGAAACACGAAACCAAGAAACAGAAGACAGAAGGCTACCGCCGGAGAATATCGGAGGGGGGAAACGCCGCCGGATCACCTCCGGAAGGCTCTTCCATCCCCCTCCGGAGTCTCCATCAACACCACCGTCAAGACCAGCACCATCTCCATCACCATCTTCGTGACCCACTTCATCCCCCTCATAGTTTGAGATTGTTCGAACCCTAGCCATTGTCTAAGTATTATTCTACATGTTTGTGAATTGCTACTTGTCATTATTTTGTGGGGAGATTATATTTTCAGATTGTGTTGTATCACTTATACCACTGAATCATATCATGTCTTTGCGTTGTGATTAGTTCTCTCATGTTCCTGGGGGCATAGGATGGATTGGCAATGATTTTTACATAACATGTTGGTATTTTGTCTAGTTTTTATCTTTTATGTAATTCTATGATGGTATTGTGCGAACGTCGACTGCACAACACTTCACCTATATGGGCTCATAGGAGAGCACCGTAGTGTAATGGAGTGAGGAAGACTTGGGAGGACAGTAAACCTGAGACCGAATCATGAAGCTGCATTATGAGGGTATTAGTATCGGGGACCTTAGTGTTTAATGCTATGGTGAGACTTTATGTCTTAATAACTCTTGTGCAGTCATTTACTTGGCCATAAGAACCATCATAAGGGGGTTTAGTTTATTTATTTAGCTTTCCCTAATTATGGCTCCGTCCAAAAAAGATTAAAACTTGACAAAATGTTACCTTGTTGTTCTAGAAATATTTATGCCATGAAGTTTAGGTAGCCCTTGGGAACATTTTCCACACATAAGCCACACATCACTCAAGCTTGTCCTCTTGCTGCATAGAGGATTGGGCTTTCTCTATTTGAGAGTTTTCACTTGTCATATTTTATTTTTTCAGCATTTTATTTTATTGCAAACTCTATACCAAAAACCCAAAAACACTTGCATCATTTTACTTTGTCTAGTGCATAGATAATAAGAATAGTGACACTCTTATTTGAAAGGATAAACACTTATACCTTCTACTCCTCGTGGGATCGATACTATACTTACACATTGAAGGTTTCAATGATCCCCTATACTTGTGGGTATCACCCGCTCGTGAAACACACAAAGAAACATCGTTGTGTTAATTAGGTTGCGTAGGACACCGTTCCGCCCGAATAATGGCGTGCACTCACGAGAGATGAAGTGATGACACACGTCGCATTTACGTTGGAAAAGTTTCCTAGGCGGAGACAGAACGAAGCGACACCGCGTCGTCCACGTGGTGACGACGCGACGGCTTCTCCATGCGGCGCCTGAACATACATCACATGCATCAATACGTGCGAGGGAAACCGGTGCTCGACGTTAATGTTCGCCACCCAACCCCGCTCCTCCGGTCATTTTAAAAATGTCCCGTGCCAGACGACGTTCAGCTACACAAAGGGGTGGGTGACGAACGTCGTCAGCGTGCCGGTGGCGCCGCGGCTCAGCGGGCAAGCGCGCACTATATCATGCAGCGGTGGAGGGACATGCCGTGGGGGCAGAAGTTCGATCCCAAGTACTCGTGGTAGACGCGGAGTACGACGAGCTGGCGCACTCTGACAACGAGGAAGATTAGCACCCATTTCCACCGACACAGATTCCTGCCCCAACACCAGCGTCGGCACCGGAGAATGGGGTGCAGGATGACGCCGGAGAGATGCAGGCGGCCATCAAGGCTTCCCTCCATCGAGGCATGCAAGTTCTTCAATGACATTGAGGCTAGATCAAACCCCACCACACGCCGACGATGAAACCAGAAGTCTCAGCCGAGGCCGTTCCTCAAGTCCGCCGTCGACAATAGAGATGACACTTCCGGCGCCAGATCATTGAGGCATGCAAGTTCCTTAACGAGTTGATGCAGAGATAGCCATCTTCTTCACCGGCGTATAGTGGCTAGCGAGGCACTATTTATGAGAGACATTTTGGTTCTCGGGTGTATACACACCTTGTATCTAAAATACATTTTGAAAGCATTTCAAAAATTGAAAAGAATTTGAAAAAAAAGTTGCATAGATATTAATATACTATCTGTTCACAAGTGTTTCACGAAACTGAGCTTTTTAATGGTACATACAAAAAGACCAAATTTGGTGCTTAAATAAGGCTTTCAACGTGACTTTTTTGTAATTTTACACAGCTTAAAAACATGTGTTTTTCTTGAAATGACTTTGTGAACAATTAAATGTGAAGTTTTATCAGCAAAGAAAAAAGGAAAAATTTCACATTTTGAAAAGTGTTTCTTAAATATGGGTACATATGCTCTGGGGAGCCAAAGTGGATTTCACATTATTGATCATGTAAATGGCAAATAGTGGGTCAATGCTTGGTGGCCCTTAAAAAACTTAGAAAAATATATAGCCTCATATGAAATGATCAACATATTTGTGGCACACCATATTGATAATGTCACATATGCGGATCACAATGCTCATGGGGAGATCTCAAGGTTAGATTTCTGTGTATGAGATTGATGGTACCAATCGGGTGATCCCAACGCACAATATGTATGTGGACGAGGGTAAGATTACAAGATGCACAGAGTATTGATTGCAACTTAGTCTCCTGGTATGTTCATACCTGTCCACCTCCAAGTCTCTAACTAGAAGAACTAATAAGTAATATTTGGATCTATGATGTTCTTCTAGAGCTACTCTGATTGATGTAATATGATGAGGGGTGACCTCGGCAAATCACATGGTTAAGGACCTAGGGTTGATATTATGGGGTAGAGAACGTGGTAGAGCTGGTAGTATCGTCGGCTGACAAGCAAAAATAGTGATTTTACCCAGGTTCAGGCCTCCGGAGAGTAACACCCTACTTCCTGCTTGTCTGTTATTGATGTATGATGTGTATGCGAGCTACAAGGGGATCCCGGCTAGATGACGATCTAGCTAGGGTTCTGGTGGTCAAGTATTGCGTGTCTGCTATTGGCGGCCCTCCCAGCCTTTATATAATAGGCTGGGTCTCGGGAGTTCGCAACCGACTCAGATTACAGGTAAGGAAAGTCTAAACCGACTATGGCTTTGCCTAACTTGAAGGGTATGCCATCTTTTTGGGCCCTCCTTCGTGTGCTTTGATAGGCTTCTGATAGTTGGGCTTAGTCATCACATGCACCAGGTGCCCACGTGGTAGGGTACCCGAAAGGTATAACCCCGTCATAATATTTGTGTAGTAGTATTACATGAGTGTTATATCAACGATTTACGCACTACAACATGCTATGATGTGGCGTGTTAGTCCACCGCGCGGCTAACTATTTTTTTGTGCATCGGCCGATGCCGAAAACTGTCGATCCAGCGCAGAGAACCGTGCAACAATTTACATTTTATAAATTCTATAATGAACAGTACATCTTGTGCACTATATAAACCAATTATTACATCATTGTGGATTTAGACATGTATAAACAAATTTATAAAAGCAAGAGAATTAGACACTACACACAACTTAAGTATCTTCACGCACTAGACACTACACATAATTGGAGCCGGTGGCTCAGGTTGGGGATGCAGAGTGGGCCATGCCCGATCTAGCGCGCCGCCGCTCCGGCATATATCTCCGGCAAGACCATCGACCGCGACAAGCTTCGTTCCTTCACGGGCGGCTATATACGACGTCATATTCGTGTTTCTAAACACTATGTGAGAGTTTAACCGTGGGTCATGTATTGATAAAATAATGCACGTATATAGCCAACTATTATACATGATGGCTATAATCTAACTATGACATGGCAATGTTATATAGCCAGCAACGGACTCTATTATTAACCTTAGACAGCTAGAGTAGACCGGCTCCCCCGATGAGTCTTTTCCGATACTAGGTCGGGTTTTCTCTCCGCTGGTTATTGCTTTTCACTGATCTATAGCGATCATAGATCGCGTGGGCCTCTACTCCAACAATGGCAGTTATTGCGGCCGGCACCACGCAGCAGACATACCACTGGAGCCGGTGGCGGAGGCAGGGGACGCAGAGTGGGCCATGGTCGATCAAGCGCGCCGCCGTGCCGGCATATGCGTCCGGCGACACCATCGACCTCGACAAGCTGCCTCCGCGGGCGGCTATGTCGGACGTCATCTTGGTCTCCACGAAGAAAGGGGCCTGGCACTGCACATCGATCCCTTGGTTTGCGTACTCCACGTAGAGGCTCCTGGAGAACTGGGCAACGTACCTGAGAAGAGATTTACCCCGGCCGGCCGATCGGAGAAATATATATAGAAATAACTCTATTACTGTAGAAGCTAGCAAGCTGGAGCATATTGGTAAATTAACAGGTGCTCCCTGGTGCCCGGACACCTGGATAGAATACAGTACATTTTGGGTATGTAGATGACACATATAACTCGGGTATGCACATGTTGGGTATATAGGAGGTACACATACCCTTGGGTATGTGTATTCGAGGTATCTGGGTCTCCATAAATCCATCCTGAAATAATATGTTTCTTTTGATGTTGTTTTAAATCATTTTAAATATGTTAGATTTCACTTCACCCATAGTTCCCTTGTTTCAGCATAAATCTTTAGTGTGGAAAATAAGATGAACTTGTCGACGCTCTAGGTTAGGTGAGCGAACAAAGCATGGGCACACATCGTACATACTTGTGGAGGTTGTGTCGACGGTCTTATCCTCCACAGAGTGTATGTTTTAGTGCATTCGGATACATTGGCACTTGCGCAATTGCATCTCCTTGTCGGGCACACCGAAGCGGGATCTCCAGACGGCCTACCTCTTTGGCCATGTCAATGTCGATCTCCTTATAAAAGCAGCCACAACGGTCGGAGATGACCATGGTAAGAAAATAACTATTTTTTTGACAAATCCGCACCAAGAAATCCTTTGTAACTTAATGTTGTTATCTGTTGTTTCCTAGATAAAGCGAAATGTTCTAAATTCAGTGATCGTAAACACAACATATGCCACTACTAAGTTCAGTGATAGTCATTGTCTGCTGACATAATTTGAGTAAATCAGTAGACGCTAGAACATTTGAGTAAATCAGTCAACAGAAAAGCATCGTGCATCTGTCTCTATTGTCAAAACTGAAGTAAAAAATAGCAAGTTATCATCTGGACAGCATCCTAATTTTCTATCCAAGTCTTATACACTGCATGATTGGATAATGCATCGATGTATCCCAGCTTATGATCGAAAACGTGCAGCAATATGGTATAACCAAAAGGTAGCATAGAAAATTAATATTCTGACGGGGAAGCAAATAGCTACCAGTACACAAGTACAGTCGTTCATCTCTGGTCATAATTCTGACAGGAAAATCTCAAATCGGGAAATAGAACACCGATGCAGGGTCATGGCGGACGAGCTCGTCCGCATCAGACTCCACATGAACTGCGCGCCCACACCACGGCTCCTGCACGAACACCAAAGAACCAACAGCACGGCGCGAACGAGATGAGGAGGAGGTCGCCGGGCACCGAGAGGGGCGGAGCTGGAGGTGAACCACATGGGAGAGTATGGTGGTGCGAGGGATCCAAAGAGGCAGAGGGGCTCCAGTGAGGTAGGTGCAGGTCCGCCTGATAATCCCCAAGAGTAAGGAATCACTGTAGCACTATTCTTTAAATATTTGAGTGTCGAACCCACGAGGAGCTGAAGGTAACTATCTATTCTCTAAAGCCCTATAACCCTCTTATATGGCCTTTTATGCAAAGCAATAAATATGAAAGGATCTAACTAATGGAAGCAAGTGACGTGGAATGGGTTTATCTAGTATCAATTTCTTAGAGCAAGTTTCTCTCAGCAGTTTTCTCAAGCTAGTTTCTCAAAGTAGCAAGTAGCAAAAATCTCAAGTAGCAAATATCTCAAGGGAGCAAATGTTCTAGCAATTGTTATTTCATTCGTGTGGTTGTCATAATTAGTGAAGCACATGTTTCAGTCTTAATTGTTTCTTCTAGGAAGGAGCCATAAATAGGTGTATCCAAGTAAATGAACTAAACCCCTTATGATGGTTCTTATGGCCAAGTAAATGACTGCACAAGAGTTATTAAGACATAGAAGTCCCACCATAGCCTTAAGTTCTAAGGTCCCCTATATATATCCCCAATAAAGTAACTTCGTGATTCGGTCTCAGGTTTACATGTCCTACCAAGTCACCCTCACTCCATTACCTTACCGGTGATTACCTTACATGCATTCCCCAACATATGCGTGCACTCATATATTGTACATCAAGACAATCATAAAAGATAACAAAACTTGTATGCAACCAAACAACGAACTATTTCACTATTGCCATGAACAAATCACTTCTCAAACATAGATGGAGAGACACAATAGATCAAGAGAAAAGTATATTGCATCATACATCATGTTTGCCAAGAGTTTACAGTGGGGAGATGGAGATGATCTTGCTGTAGATGTTGATGATGAACACGCCGGAGGGGGGTGGAGCCCTCCGGAGGTGATTCCGGCGGCGTTTCCCCCCTCCGATCTTCTCCGGCGGCAGCCTTCTGACTCTCTGTTTCATGGTTTTCTGTTTCTCCGCCGCCTCCTCTCGAAAACCTTCGGGGGACAATTTTTATAGGCGTTTTTAGGTCACGACTAGGTCGGTGGAGCGAAGATCGACGGCAACGGAGCCACGAGGGCCAAACGAGTGGGCCCCACGCGGCCACAGTACCTGGCCGCGTGGGCCACCCCCGTTTGGGCCTCGGGCCTCCGCTTGCTAGCTTCCTTCGCCCACAGGTCTTCTTCCTTCCAAATATTGACGCCCGTAAATTTTCAGGTGATTTCGTTGACGTTTGGGTCCCTGAAATATTAAAATAAGAAAACGGGGTTTTCTGCCTGTGCAGGGTTAATTCCATAAAAATAGGAAATAAATGAATATTCCCAAAAATCATTATAAAACATTGATATAACCCTTATATGATGCAAATATGATTGGAATATAAGCAATTAAAGTGCAAAGTTCATGTATGCATTTTACATGCATCAACATCCCCAAGCTTAATCCATGCTCGTCCTCGAGTATGAAGATGATAAAACTAACATGGACTTTGCAATTTAATACTTAACAATGGATATCAAAGATGATTACTATTGCTACATATAGTCAAATGATTCATTCTTCAAAGGAGTAGCAATATGCAAATAGTTTATGAAGTGATATCAAGTATTCAAGACAAGGATGTTCATTGATAGTTCACAAAGTGTAACATGGTAGCAAGTAATATGGAACACATGTATGCATAATGATAAGTAGAACATCCTACAATGGTCATAGAGTGTAGATGAAAATCTGAATATGATAGGTGTACACTTTGAAAGATGTATATGTGAGTAGAGGTAAAGCATGCATAAGTTTCATCGAACTTCCAAACTCTTCTACTTAAGTTAATGATTGCAATAAGGTATTCATTGGTGTCAAGCTCTCATTGCCCCTATCATAGCATCTTGAATGATTAAGGTTAAAGTGAAAGCAAATATGAGTAGTGTGCTTGATAAAGAATGGGTTGAATGTCTCATGCCCCTTGAATACAAGTACATACACCATGTGTTACTCAACTTGGGAAACAAAGCAAGTTCAATTAAATATCATTGTAAGCATAATAGTAACATCAAGAGCGTCAACTGGGGTACCTCTTGTCCCAAGATATGGAACAAACCCATATCAAAATGACAAGACAAACAAACAAAATGAACAATCTCAACACCCTTTTTATTTACCATTTGCAATAGTTTTTTATTGCAAGGTGTATCACAGAAGGTTCACCATAGTATGTAAGTAAATTTCCAACATGAATGATGCATGGCTTAGATTAGCGGCCCAGACGTCTCTCTAACCATTTACACAAACTCATTTAAACTCACTCTATTTCCACATTTATTTCAACATGATAAGCATCCATAGACAAAAGCACATGATATCAACTAAATGAGATGAAGAGCGTGTTGAAAGCTTGCCATGTGACAGCACATATGGGCTAACTTCCAACCCAAAACATTCATCAAGCCACAAACATCATAATCTTAATCACAATGGGTCAAGTTTTATTATGCAAATAAAAGAACATTGTGCATCAAGTTCGTGAGAGCTATATAACCAATTTTTTTCCATTGCAATCAATAACATAAACATTTTCATTCAGAGCTAAGATAACACAAACAACATGTTAAACATACTCGGAATAGCATAAAGCCAATAGGTAGATATGGTGGACTCACTGGAATAACTTTGGTTGAAGGTGTTGGAAACAAGTTTTTGCTTGTTGGAGTTTTTGGGCTAGCAAAAGGGAGAAAGTTGACCATCTAGATGCATGCATGAGTGTCCATAGAACTAACTAATCCATGTTAAACCAAGTAAAATAACAATCAGCACCAAAACATGAATAAGTGATAGCTCTACAAAAAGAATTTGCAAACTATTACTCATAAACAAGCTCATGAATCATGCAACTATATGTATCATCAAAAATCAAGTCAAACATCCCTTTTCCCAATCTTATAAAAGCATCCAACATATTTCAACCCATATTTCCAGTAGCTCTCTCATATATAATTGATAGTGTGGTGGTCTCTCAAGACTCAAACAAAAACAAAAAAAACGACGCTCCAAGTTTATGCGATAAAGTGTTTCGATCGAAAAACAGAAGTTGGACGTGTGCAAACCGAGAGTGTGTAGGTCCAGCGGGGTTGTCTTCACATCCCCAACCTTATGGTCTTCACCATATTTGGATAGCTCTTGGTGCATCTTCTCCAATCCCTGTGAAAAAACTTCAAAACACCGTTTTCTCCCATCTCTTTTCTATGGGGTGCATTAATAGTGATAAACAAATAGGTTCCTTGCTGCATATAATCCTTGAACAAAAAATCATATGACATGTCCAGAAAGTGTATAATGTTGTATGCCTACTCATAAAATCAATTGAATCAAAAAGATTCAACTTAAAAGTTCAAAGCATGCATCAAACAAAATGGGACAGAATCTGTCCAGAAAAACAGCAGCAGCAAAACGTATTTTTCTACCCTACCAAACTTTCTCAAAAATTCCGAAAAAATTCATGCATACAGAGGATGAAAAGTTGCAACTACAGTTCAAATATGAGCTCATTCGGAGTTACATAATAAGAATTAAAAATCATACCGTGCACTGACTTGTGCAGGAATAAAATCTTCGAACGCTATAAGCAACTTTTTCAAACAAAAAAGGGTAAAACTTGGCACTTTATTGAAAACTCCTGAACTAAACTAGACACAAGATCTCTTACTTGGTTGCCTCCCGCAAAGCGCTTTCTTTATACCATATAACCGGGTTGCCTCCCGCAAAGCGCTTTCTTTATAGCCATATAGCTAGGCTTACTTACTTGGTATCAAGATGGTTGAAGTGAGGTGGCTTGGCATCACCAAGCTTAAATTCTTGTACTTATTTGATATATGTAGGGTGAGCCTAGGGGTACATCCCCAAGCTTGAGTTTTTGTCCCTCTTGATCCTGTTCATCACCCTCAATTCTTCCACCTTAAAATTCTCTTTACACAACACTGGTCACAAACTTGATTAGAGGGGTTAGTGCCTTCATAAATTAAATCCACATAGGCACAGAAAAGACATATCATGAATTGATTTTAAACATTAGCTACTGTTACTATGGTTATGTAACGCTCCTTGATCAAAAGAACCGCACAAAACACAAGTAATGAGAGTAATGCAGAATAAAGACAGGATATGTCAAAAACAGGACAGCGAATTACTATTATCACTCTTTTTATTTGATTTCAGCTGTGAGAAAAGTTTAAATGATAGAGATTTTGCAATGGTTCCATTGGCATGAACAACACATGTTCAAGGTCGACCCCAACTTCTCCATTACTCATCCTTCTCATTTACTTTCCCAAATTTCATATAGAGTGAAAATCTTAAACTAATTGTTAGAAATCAGTAGGTAAAGTTATTTTGTAGGTTCTCAAGATATAAAGGTGTGCCCAAACTGAATAGGAGATAAAAGCATAGAGAGCACACCTCAAAACATTAAACCATTAACTTTTAAGTCTAACTCTTTTCCTATGCATTGGCATTTATATATGATAAAATAACACCCCATTTGAGGTAACCAATGCATATAATGATCAATAGCTTGCATTTTAAATAACATAGAAACATAGAGAGGATTCTTATCTCTTACTCTCTCATAATAGTTGCAAGCATTGAATTAAATATTCCCACATGATTTTGAATAGAATCACCACATAAAGACTTATCATCTAATGAGCATATTGGATCATCAAACTCACAATCAATTTCATCCTCAATAGCAGGGGGACTAAAAATGTCATATTCATCAAAACAAACTTCCCAAGCTTAAGGTTTTCCTCAGTATTGGCAATAAAGTTGTTAAAAGAATTAGTACTACCACAGACATGATTGTTATGCAAATAAATTTTAATTTTCTCCTCAAACACTTCATGTGCTAACTCAAGATAGATATTATACAATTCTAGGATTGTTTTGTTGTTTTCCATTTTATAATTTTTTTTGTGTTTTAGATTTATATGTTAGTATGCAATGCAAACAAGAATAAAAGTTTAGCACAACGCTCTCCGGCAACGGCGCCAGAAAAGTACTTGATAATCCCCAAGAGCAAGGAATCACTGTAGCACTATTCGATAAGTATTTGAGTGTCGAACCCACGAGGAGCTGAAGGTAAACTATCTATTCTTTAAAACCCTATAACCCTCTTATATGACCTTTTATGCAAAGCAATAAATATGAAAGGATCTAACTAATGGAAGCAAGTGACGTGGAATGGGTTTATCTAGTAGCAAGTTTCTTAGAGCAAGTTTCTCTCAGCAGTTTTTTCAAGCAAGTTTCTCAAAGTAGCAAGTAGCAAAGATCTCAAGTAGCAAATATCTCAAGGGAGCAAATGTTCTAGCAATTGTTATTTCATTCGTGTGGTTATCACAATTAGTGAAGCACATGTTTCAGTCTTAATTGTTTCTTCTAGGAAGGAGCCATAAATAGGTCACTAGTAGGAAAACACTTATAGGTTGAAACACTTTTAGTGGCGCACCTATTTTCGTGCGTCACAGAAATTATTTCGGTGGCGCACATTTTTTGGTGCGCCACAGAATTTTTGCAATTCTGTGGCGCACCGGAGCAACATGCGCCACAGAAAGTCAGGTTTCTGTGGCGCACGTGGCTGGTGCGCCATAGAAAATTGCAATTCTGTGGCGCACCCAGTCCCGTGCGCCACAGAAAAGTGACTTTCTGTGGCGCATGCGGTGACATGCGCCACAGAAAATTACATTTCTGTGGCGCATGGTGTCTAATGCGCCACAGAATTGCGATTATCTGTGACGCATATTGTGGCGTGCGCCACAGAAATTTTCAAATCTCAGATGGAACACAGCCACACACACCCCACATGACGCACTAACCAGATCTCAGATCCCTTTTTTTTGGTCAAACACACCCAACCATACACACCACGCACGCGCTGCCACGCACACCCAGCTCTCTCTCTCCCACGCACATGCACACGCAGCGTCGCAACACACGCACCCGCACGCAACACACGCACACAGCCACACACACTGCACCGGCCGGCATCCTCTCTCCTCTATCTTTCTTCTCTCCCTTATCCTCTCTCCAGCACCGCACGCACGCCGCCACATCTCTCGCGGCCGCCGACCTGCTGCTGCAGCTCAGCGTCGCCGGAGCCAACGGGGACGACGTCAAGGCCCGGTCGACGCGCTCGTGCTGCGACTACGCGCAGAAGGCGGAGCAGGCCGTGTAGGTCGCGGACGCGGCGCCGTCCACGGAGGTGCTGGGCCGGAGGGCGAGGAAGCCAGCCGGGGGCTGATACGTCTCCAACGTATCCATAATTTCTGCTGTTCCATGCTTATATTATACCATTTGCTACATGTTTTATATACACTTCATATCACTTTTATGCATTTTCTGGGACTAACCTATTAACAAGATGCCACAGTGCCAGTTCCCTGTTTTCTGCTGTTTTTGGTTTCAGAAAGTTACTTCTGGAAATATTCTCGGAATTGCACGAAACAAAAGGCCAAGTCCCTATTTTTCCAGCACGTACACGGAGTCCGAAGGAGAGACGAAGAGCCACGAGGTGGCCAAACCACAGGTGGCGCGGCAGTGGGCCCACGCCGCCTGTGGTTTGGGCCCCTCGGGGGTCCGCCGACATCGCCCCTTCGCCTATTTATTCCCCGAGACGCGAAAACCCTAAAACACCGAGCCTTTCATCCAGAACATATTCGCTGCCGCCGCCGTCGTCAACCCTAACTCGGGGGGTTCTGAAGCTCTTCCCGGCACCCTGCCGGAGAGGGGAATCATCACCGGAGGGCTCTACATCGCCATGCCCGCCTCCGGAGTGATGCGTGAGTAGTTCATCCTTGGACTATGGGTCCATAGCAGTAGCTAGATGGTTGTCTTCTCCACTTGTGCCATCATGTTTAGATCTTGTGAGCTGCCTATCATGATCAAGATCATCTTATTGTAATGCTACATGTTGTGTTTGCTGGGATCTGACTTATATTGATACCTATGTGGAGCTGAATATTATATTATCATGTCTATGTCATTTGTGATCTTGCATGCTCTCCGTTACTTGTTGAAGCCTTGGCCAAGTGAATACTTGTAACTCCAAGAGGGGGTATTTATGCATGATAGTTGGGTTCAACCTCTATTTAACCTGGGATAGTGACAGCAAGTTCTAAGGTTGTAGATGTGTTGTTGCCACTAGGGGTAAAACAGCAATGCTTTATTCAAGGATGAATGTATTGTTTACATTACGCACATTACTTAATGCAATTGTCTGTTGCTTGCAACTTAATACTGGAAGGGGTACGGATGTTAACCGGAAAGTGGACTATTTAGGCATAGATGCATGCTGGATAGCGGTCTATGTACTTTGTCGTAATGCCCAAATGAATCTCATAGTAGACACCACAGCTCACACATGCATGTTATATGCACTTATCAATTGTCAATTGCCCAGCTGTAATTTGTTTACCCAGCATGTTAGTTATCTTATTGGAGAGACACCACTAGTGAACTGTGGACCCCGGTCCATTCTTTTACATCTGAAATACAATCTACTGCAATCATTGTTCTCTACTGTTTTATGCAAACAAACATCATTTCCATTCGATACGTTTAACCCTTTGTTTTCAGCAAGCCGGTGAGATTGACAACCTCACTGTTAAGTTGGGGCAAAGTAATTTGATTGTGTTGTGCAGGTTCCACGTTGGCACCGGAATCCCTGGTGTTGCGCCGCACTACACTCCTTCACCAACACCTTCGAAGCAAACCTCGTTTTCCTACTGGTTCGATTAAACCTTGGTTTCATACTGAGGGAAAACTTGCTGCTGCACTCATCATACCTTCCTCTTGGGGTTCCCAACTGACGTGTGACGTACAAGCATTGTTTCTGCTGTTGCCGGGGAGATATTCCCTCGTCAACCGCCAGCAACACGTTTTCTGGCGCCGTTGCCGGGGAAAACCGAATTGCTTCTGCAAGGGGAGTCTCTCACACCCAATCTCTTTACTTTGTTATTTGTCTTGCTTAGTTTATTTTTATTTAGTCTTGTTTGCTCTCTTTATCAAAAACACAAAAAAATTAGTTACTTGTTTAATTCAGTTTGATTTTGTTTTTCAAAATGAGTACTCCTGAGAACACTAAGTTGTGTGACTTCACTAGCACAAACAACAATGATTTCATATGCACTCCTATTGCTCCACCTGCTTCTACAGCAGAATTTTATGAAATTAAACCTGCTCTATTAAATCTTGTTATGAAAGAGCAATTTTCTGGTGTTAGTACTGATGATGCTGCTGCCCATCTTAATAACTTTGTTGAACTTTGTGAAATGCAAAAGTATAAGGATATGGATGGGGATATTATAAAACTGAAACTTTTTCCTTTCTCCTTGAGAGGAAGAGCTAAAGAATGGTTGCTTTCTTTGCCTAGAAATAGTATTGATTCTTGGACAAAATGCAAAGATGCTTTCATAGGGAAATATTATCCTCCTGCTAAGATTATATCCTTGAGAAGTAGCATTATGAATTTTAAACAACTTGATAATGAACATGTTGCTCAAGCTTGGGAAAGAATGAAATCTTTGGTGAAGAATTGTCCCACTCATGGACTGACTACTTGGATGATCATCCAAACCTTTTATGCAGGATTAAATTTTTCCTCAAGGAACTTATTGGATTCAGCCTCTGGAGGAACCTTTATGTCCATCACTTTAGGTGCAGCAACAAAGCTACTTGATGATATGATGATCAACTATTCCGAATGGCACACCGAAAGAGCTCCTCAAGGTAAGAAGGTAAATTCTGTTGAAGAAACCTCCTCTTTGAGTGATAAGATTGATGCTATTATGTCTATGCTTGTGAATGGTAGATCTCATGTTGATCCTAATAATGTTCCTTTAGCTTCATTGGTTGCTCAAGAAGAGCATGTTGATGTAAACTTCATTAAAAACAACAACTTCAACAACAATGCTTATAGGAATAATTTTGGTAGCAACAACTATAAGCCTTATCCTTCAAATGGTTATGGCAATTCTTATGGTAATTCCTACAGCAACAATAGAAGTGTGTCCTCTGATCTTGAAGCTATGCTTAAAGAATTTATTAGCACACAAAAAGCTTTCAATAAAACTGTTGAGGAAAAGTTTGAAAAAATTGATGATCTTGCTTCTAAAGTTGATAGTCTTGCTCATGATGTTGAAATTCTAAAACTGAAAGTTATGCCTAATGAAGTTAAAGATACTAAGTCATTTGCTACAGCAAATGCCATCCAAGTTCGAATTGATAATAATATTAGGATGTTGGCTGAATTGCATGCTAGGTGGGAAAAAGAGGAAGAACTTGAAAAAGAGAATAGTATAGTTAGAGTTTGTACTATCACCACCACTAGTAATGCTAATGTTTACATGCTAGTAAGCCTCCTACTATTGATGGTAATGTTATTGGTGTTGGTAATGTCTCTACTACTTCTGCAAAGCGTTTGAAATTGCCTAAAACTGCTGAAACTTTTTCTGATAAAAGTGCTGAAATTTTTCAAACTATTGGAGACAATGGTTCCACCACCATTGACAATAATGATTTTGATTTTGATGATTGTAACATCTCTGAAGTTATTATGTTCTTGCAAAAATTAGCTAGAAGTCCCAATGCTAGCACTATTAATTTGGCTTTTACAAAGCATATTACAAATGCTCTTTTGCAAGCTAGGGAGGAGAAGTTGAAACTTAAAGCTTCTATTCCTAGGAAATTAGAAGATGGTTGGGAACCCATCATTAAGGTAAAGGTGAATGATTTTGATTGCAATGCCTTGTGTGATCTTGGTGCAAGTATTTCGGTTTTGCCCAAGAAGCTTTATGATATTCTTGATTTGCCACCTTTGGAACATTGTTATTTGGATGTTTTTCTCGCTGATAATGCTATGAAGAAACCTTTGGGGCGAGTTAATGATGTTTTTATTACAGTAAACAATAACCTTGTCCCCGTTGATTTTATTGTTATGGATATTGAATGCAATGCATCTTGTCCTATTGTTTTGGGAAGACCTTTTCTTCGAACTGTTGGTGCCATCATTGATATGAAAGAAGGTAATATAAGGTACCAATTTCCTCTCAAGAAAGGTATGGAACACTTCCCTAGGAAGAGAATGAAGTTACCTTTTGACTCTATTGTTAGAGCAAGTTATGATGTTGATGCTTCTTCTCTTGACAACACTTGATTTTCACTTTCTGCGCCTAGCTGAAAGGCGTTAAAGAAAAGCGCTTATGGGAGACAACCCATCGTTTTTATTTGCTGTTATTTTTGTTTTCTTTGAGTCAAGGAGTTTTGTTACTTCTGTAGCAACTCCTTTGTATCTTTATTTTATCGCAATGTTGTGCCAAGTAAAGTTCTATATTGAAAGTTGATGCAAGATTTGGATTTCTGCGCAGTGACAGATTTTTAGCTGTCACGGATTTGAGCTTATCTCCCTGTAGAAAATTCAAAAAATTCTGAAAAAATCACGCATATTCCTGAGATATGTACGCAACTTTCATTATTTTAGGCCAGATCCATCTGAGCAACTTAAGTGCCTCGAAAAAATTCGTCATTCCAGACTGTTCTGTTTTTGACAGATTCTGCCTTTTGTTTTGCATTCGCTCTTTTACTGTGTTTGTGTGGATTTCTTTGCTCCACAAAGCATTGGTGGCTGTAGCTAATGTCCAGAAGCTTTGGGATTGATTGTATCATTACAGAATATGAGAATTTTTGATTATGCACTAACCCTCTAATGAGAACTGTCTTGAGTTTGGTGTGAAGGAAGTTTTCAAGGATCAAGCGAGAAGGGTGATATTATGTGATCAAGAAGAGTGAAAAGCCTAAGCTTGGGGATGCCCCCGTGGTTCATCCCAACCATATTCAGAGAGACTCAAGCGTCTAAGCTTGGGCATCCCCTTCTTCATCAACAAACTTATCAGGTCATCTCTAGTGAAACTATATTTTAATTCTTTCACATCTTATGCGCTTTACTTGGAGCGTCTGTGTGTTTTTATTTTTGTTTTTGTTTGAATAAATTCGGATCCTAGCAATCCTTGTGTGGGAGAGAGACACGCTCCGCTTTTTCATGTGAATACTCATGTTCTTCACTTATATTTGTTGAGTATTCTTAACTAGCTACTGCAGTGCTTTTAGCTCCTGTTTTTCATGCATCTCTTCGAGCTGTTAGCACTTGTTTATAAATACTCTCTTGCTGCATTATATTATCATTTGGAGAGTTTATGTTTAAATAAATTGATTGGTGTTTGTTTGGAAGAAAGAAAATGCTACATGTAGTAGTTGGTATTGGAAAAGACATATGCATTCTTGTAGATCATTGTCTTGTTTCGATTTGATGCTTTGCAATTGTTTTGAGCTCTCAAGTAGATCATGTTTAAGCTCTTGCATCATGTAGTTAAAGCCTAGTAGTGGAGAACTACCGTAGAGCTTGTTGAGACTTGGGATGCATATTTGTTCTCTCTAAGGTCTAGATATTTTCTGGTAAAATGTTTGAGCAACAAGGAAGACAGTGTAGAGTCTTATAATACTTGCAATATGTTTTTATGTGATTCTTGCTGTACCGGTTTATACTTGTGTTTGCTTCAAACAACCTTGCTAGCCTAAACTCTGTACTGAGAGGGAATGCTTCTCGTGCATCCAAAACTTGAGCCAAAACCCATGCCATTTGTGTCCACCATACCTACCTACTATGTGGTATTTCCTGCCATTCCAAGTAAATATTTCATGTGCTACCTTTAAACTATTCAAAACTTTATTACTCCTTATTTGTGTCAATGTTTTATAGCTCATGAGGAAGTATGTGGTGTTTTATCTTTCAATCTTGTCATTTACTTCTGACAGACTTTCACCTGGACTAGTGGCATATACATCCGCTTATCCAATAATTTGCAAAAAGAGCTGGCAACGGGGTGCCCAGCCCCAATTAATTACAACTTTCATTAATAATTCTCTTCACATGTTTTGCCCTGATTTATCAGTAAGCAACTTAATTTGCAATAGACACTCCTCCATGGTATGTGAATGTTGGAAGGCACCCGAGGATTCGGTTAGCCATGGCTTGTGTAAGCAAAAGGTTGGGAGGAGTGTCATCTATAAAGAAACTAAAATACATGTGTAAACAAAAGAGAAGAGGGATGATCTACCTTGCTGGTAGAGATAACGTCCTTCATGGGAGCCGCTCTTGAAAGTCTGGTTGACAAGGGGGTTAGAGTGCCCACTACCATTCGTTGACAACAACAAACACCTCTCAAATACTTATTTTGTGCTCTCTATATGCTTTCGAAAACTTAAAAAGCTCTAGCACATGATTTAATCCCTGCTTCCCTCTGCGAAGGGCCTATCTTTTACTTTATGTTGAGTCAGTTTACCTACTCCTTTCTATCTTAGAAGCAAACACTTGTGTCAACTTTGTGTGCATTGATTCTTACATATTTACTTATTGCACTTGTTATATTGCTTTATGTTGACAACTATCCATGAGATATACATGTTACAAGTTGAAAGCAAATGCTGAAACTTAATCATCCTTTGTGTTGCTTCAATGCCTTTTACTTTGAATCTATTGCTTTATGAGTTACCTCTTATGCAAAACTTTTTGATGCTTGTCTTGAAAGTACTATTCATGAAAAGTTTTTGCTTATATGATTCATTGTTTACTCTTTATCTATTTGTTAGCAAACTATAGATCATTGCTTTGAGTCACTTCATTCATGACATGAGCCTTGCAATATATTGATCAAGATTGTGTGAAAGCATGTCTCCTCAGAAATTATTTGTTGTTATCGTTTTACCTACTCGAGGACGAGTAGAACTAAGCTTGGGGATGCTTGATACGTCTCCAACGTATCCATAATTTCTGCTGTTCCATGCTTATATTATACCATTTGCTACATGTTTTATATACACTTCATATCACTTTTATGCATTTTCTGGGACTAACCTATTAACAAGATGCCACAGTGCCAGTTCCCTGTTTTCTGCTGTTTTTGGTTTCAGAAAGTTACTTCTGGAAATATTCTCGGAATTGCACGAAACAAAAGGCCAAGTCCCTATTTTTCCAGCACGTACACGGAGTCCGAAGGAGAGACGAAGAGCCACGAGGTGGCCAAACCACAGTGGCGCGGCAGTGGGCCCCGCGCCGCCTGTGGTTTGGGCCCCTCGGGGGTCCGCCGACATCGCCCCTTCGCCTATTTATTCCCCGAGACGCGAAAACCCTAAAACACCGAGCCTTTCATCCAGAACATATTCGCTGCCGCCGCCGTCGTCAACCCTAACTCGGGGGGTTCTGAAGCTCTTCCCGGCACCCTGCCGGAGAGGGGAATCATCACCGGAGGGCTCTACATCGCCATGCCCGCCTCCGGAGTGATGCGTGAGTAGTTCATCCTTGGACTATGGGTCCATAGCAGTAGCTAGATGGTTGTCTTCTCCACTTGTGCCATCATGTTTAGATCTTGTGAGCTGCCTATCATGATCAAGATCATCTTATTGTAATGCTACATGTTGTGTTTGCTGGGATCTGACTTATATTGATACCTATGTGGAGCTGAATATTATATTATCATGTCTATGTCATTTGTGATCTTGCATGCTCTCCGTTACTTGTTGAAGCCTTGGCCAAGTGAATACTTGTAACTCCAAGAGGGGGTATTTATGCATGATAGTTGGGTTCAACCTCTATTTAACCTGGGATAGTGACAGCAAGTTCTAAGGTTGTAGATGTGTTGTTGCCACTAGGGGTAAAACAGCAATGCTTTATTCAAGGATGAATGTATTGTTTACATTACGCACATTACTTAATGCAATTGTCTGTTGCTTGCAACTTAATACTGGAAGGGGTACGGATGTTAACCGGAAAGTGGACTATTTAGGCATAGATGCATGCTGGATAGCGGTCTATGTACTTTGTCGTAATGCCCAAATGAATCTCATAGTAGACACCACAGCTCACACATGCATGTTATATGCACTTATCAATTGTCAATTGCCCAGCTGTAATTTGTTTACCCAGCATGTTAGTTATCTTATTGGAGAGACACCACTAGTGAACTGTGGACCCCGGTCCATTCTTTTACATCTGAAATACAATCTACTGCAATCATTGTTCTCTACTGTTTTATGCAAACAAACATCATCTTCCATTCGATACGTTTAACCCTTTGTTTTCAGCAAGCCGGTGAGATTGACAACCTCACTGTTAAGTTGGGGCAAAGTAATTTGATTGTGTTGTGCAGGTTCCACGTTGGCACCGGAATCCCTGGTGTTGCGCCGCACTACACTCCTTCACCAACACCTTCGAAGCAAACCTCGTTTTCCTACTGGTTCGATTAAACCTTGGTTTCATACTGAGGGAAAACTTGCTGCTGCACTCATCATACCTTCCTCTTGGGGTTCCCAACTGACGTGTGACGTACAAGCATTGTTTCGGTGCTGTTGCCGGGGAGATATTCCCTCGTCAACTTAGCACTAGCAGGGGCCTCCGCCTGCTTCGGGTCATCCGCCGCCGTCTGGGCCCGGGGCCGCGCCGCCGAGCTCAACACGTTGCTCTGCGCCGCCGAGCTCAACTGCGTGAGGACGGACGCCTGCACACCCTCGACGCCGTGCTGCGCGGCTTCGTCCCGGCCGGCCGGGAACGGGTGGTGCAGGGGAGAGAACGGCCGAGAACGGGCGGTGCAGGGGAGGGAACGGCGGGAACGGCGGCGTGGTGGCCTGCCGGTGGTTGGTGTGGCGCCGCGCGGGTGGGCCAGTCGTATTTTTTTTTAAACTGAAAACCATATTCTGTGGCGCACGGTCGACTAGTGCGCCACAAAGTTTGATTATTTCTGTGGCGCACGCCCTGGGTGCGCCACAGAAAAATAATTTTTGTGGCGAGATTTCTGTGGCGCACCCAGCAAACCTGGGGGGTGCGCAACAGAATGTGAAATTGGTGCGCCATTGATGACGTTTTCTGTACTAGTGGGTGTAGCTAAGTAAATGAACTAAACCCCTTATGATGGTTCTTATGGCCAAGTAAATGACTGCACAAGAGTTATTAAGACATAGAAGTCCCACCATAGACTTAAGTTCTAAGGTCCCCTATATATATCCCCAATAAAGTAACTTCATGATTCGGTCTCAGGTTTACATGTCCTCCCAAGTCACCCTCACTCCATTACCTTACCGGTGATCACCTTACATGCATTCCCCAACATATGTGTGCACTCATATATTGTACATCAAGACAATCATAAAAGATAACAAAACTTGTATGCAACCAAACAACGAACTATTTCACTATTGCCATGAACAAATCACTTCTCAAACATAGATGGAGAGACACAATAGATCAAGGGAAAAGTATATTGCATCATACATCATGTTTGCCAAGAGTTTACAGTGGGGAGATGGAGATGATCTTGCTGTAGATGTTGATGATGAACACGCCGGAGGGGGGTGGAGCCCTCCGGAGTCTCTGTTTCGTGGTTTTCTGTTTCTCCGCCGCCTCCTCTCAAAAACCTTCGGGGGACAATTTTTATAACCGTTTTTTAGGTCACGACTAGGTCGGTGGAGCGAAGATCGACGGCAACGGAGCCACGAGGGCCAAACGAGTGGGCCCCACGCGGCCACAGTACCTGGCCGTGTGGGCCACCCCCGTTTGGGCCTCGGGCCTCCGCTTGCTAGTTTCCTTCGCCCACAGGTCTTCTTCCTTCCAAATATTGACGCCCGTAAATTTTCAGGTGATTTCGTTGACGTTTGGGTCCCTGAAACATTAAAATAAGAAAACGGGGTTTTCTGCCTGTGCAGGGTTAATTCCATAAAAATAGGAAATAAATGAATATTCCCAAAAATCATTATAAACATTGATATAACCCTTATATGATGCAAATATGATTGGAATATAAACAATTAAAGTGCAAAGTACATGTATGCATTTTACATGCATCAACATCCCCAAGCTTAATCCATGCTCGTCCTCGAGTATGAAGATGATAAAACTAACATGGACTTTGCAATTTAATACTTAACAATGGATATCAAAGATGATTACTATTGCTACATATAGTCAAATGATTCATTCTTCAAAGGAGTAGCAATATGCAAATAGTTTATGAAGTGATATCAAGTATTCAAGACAAGGATGTTCATTGATAGTTCACAAAGTGTAACATGGTAGCAAGTAATATGGAACACATGTATGCATAATGATAAGTAGAACATCCTACAATGGTCATAGAGTGTAGATGAAAATCTGAATATGATAGGTGTACACTTTTGAAAGATGTATATGTGAGTAGAGGTAAAGCATGCATAAGTTTCATCGAACTTCCAAACTCTTCTACTTAAGTTAATGATTGCAATAAGGTATTCATTGGTGTCAAGCTCTCATTGCCCCTATCATAGCATCTTGAATGATTAAGGTTAAAGTGAAAGCAAATATGAGTATTGTGCTTGATAAAGAATGGGTTGAATGTCTCATGCCCCTTGAATACAAGTACTTACACCATGTGTTACTCAACTTGGGAAACAAAGCAAGTTCAATTAAATATCATTGTAAGCATAATAGTATCATCAAGAGCGTCAACTGGGGTACCTCTTGTCCCAAGATATGGAACAAACCCATATCAAAATGACAAGACAAACAAACAAAATGAACAATCTCAACACCCTTTTTATTTACCATTTGCAATAGTTTTTTATTGCAAGGTGTATCACAGAAGGTTCACCATAGTATGTAAGTAAATTTCCAACATGAATGATGCATGGCTTAGATTAGCGGCCCAGGCGTCTCTCTAACCATTTACACAAACTCATTTAAACTCACTCTATTTCCACATTTATTTCAACATGATAAGCATCCATAGACAAAAGCACATGATATCAACTAAATGAGATGAAGAGCGTGTTGAAAGCTTGCCATGTGACAGCACATATGGGCCAACTTCCAACCCAAAACATTCATCAAGCCACAAACATCATAATCTTAATCACAATGGGTCAAGTTTTATTATGCAAATAAAAGAACATTGTGCATCAAGTTCGTGAGAGCTATATAACCAATTTTTTTCCATTGCAATCAATAACATAAACATTTTCATTCAGAGGTAAGATAACACAAACAACAAGTTAAACATACTCGGAATAGCATAAAGCCAATAGGTAGATATGGTGGACTCACTGGAATAACTTTGGTTGAAGGTGTTGGAAACAAGTTTTTGCTTGTTGGAGTTTTTGGGCTAGCAAAAGGGAGAAATTTGACCATCAAGATGCATGCATGAGTGTCTATAGAACTAACTAATCCATGTTAAACCAAGTAAAATAACAATCAGCACCAAAACATGAATAAGTGATAGCTCTACAAAAAGAATTTGCAAACTATTACTTATAAACAAGCTCATGAATCATGCAACTATATGTATCATCAAAAATCAAGTCAAACATCCCTTTTCCCAATCTTATAAAAGCATCCAACATATTTCAACCCACATTTCCAGTAGCTCTCTCATATATAATTGATAGTGTGGTGGTCTCTCAAGACTCAAACAAAAACAAAAAAAACGACGCTCCAAGTTTATGCGATAAAGTGTTTCGATCGAAAAACAGAAGTTGGACGTGTGCAAACCGAGAGTGTGTAGGTCCAGCGGGGTTGTCTTCACATCCCCAAGCTTATGGTCTTCACCATATTTGGATAGCTCTTGGTGCATCTTCTCCAATCCCTGTGAAAAAAGTTCAAAACACCGTTTCTCCCATCTCTTTTCTGTGGGGTGCATTAATAGTGATAAACAAATAGGTTCCTTGCTGCATATAATCCTTGAAAAAAAATTCATATGACATATCCAGAAAGTGTATAATGTTGTATGCCTACTCATAAACTCAATTGAATAAAAAAGATTCAACTTAAAATCTCAAAGCATGCATCAAACAAAATGGGACAGAATCTGTCCAGAAAAACAGCAGCAGCAAAATGTATTTTTCTACCCTACCAAACTTTCTCGAAAAATTCCGAAAAAAATTCATGCATACAGAGGATGAAAAGTTGCAACTACAGTTCAAATATGAGCTCATTCGGAGTTACAGAATAAGAATTAAAAATCATACCGTGCACTGACTTGTGCAGGAATAAAATCTCCGAACGCTATAAGCAACTTTTTCAAACCAAAAAGGGTAAAACTTGGCACTTTATTGAAAACTCCTGAACTAAACTAGACACAAGATCTCTTGTTACAGCAAGAGGACACAAAGAAAAATCACACAAAAAATAACCGGGTTGCCTCCCGCAAAGCGCTTTCTTTATAGCCATATAGCTAGGCTTACTTACTTGGTATCAAGATGGTTGAAGTGAGGTGGCTTGGCATCCCCAAGCTTAAATTCTTGTACTTATTTGATATATGTAGGGTGAGCCTAGGGGTACATCCCCAAGCTTGAGTTTTTGTCCCTCTTGATCCTGTTCATCACCCTCAATTCTTCCACCTTAAAATTCTCTTTACACAACACTGGTCACAAACTTGATTAGAGGGGTTAGTGCCTTCATAAATTAAATCCACATAGGCACAGAAAAGACATATCATGAATTGATTTTAAACATTAGCTACTGTTACTATGGTTATGTAATGCTCCTTGATCAAAAGAATCGCACAAAACACAAGTAATGAGAGTAATGCAGAATAAAGACAGGATATGTCAAAAACTGGACAGCGAATTACTATTATCACTCTTTTTATTTGATTTTAGCTTTGGGAAAAGTTTAAATGATAGAGATTTTGCAATGGTTCCATTGGCATGAACAACACATGTTCAAGGTCGACCCCAACTTCTCCATTACTCATCCTTCTCATTTACTTTCCCAAATTTCATATAGAGTGAAAATCTTAAACTAATTGTTAGAAATCAGTAGGTAAAGTTATTTTGTAGGTTCTCAAGATATAAAGGTGTGCCCAAACTGAATAGGAGATAAAAGCATAGAGAGCACACCTCAAAACATTAAACCATTAACTTTTAAGTCTAACTCTTTTCCTATGCATTGGCATTTTATATATGAATAAATAACACCCCATTTGAGGTAACCGATGCATATAATGATCAATAGCTTGCATTTTAAATAACATAGAAACATAGAGAGGATTCTTATCTCTTCCTCTCTCATAATAGTTACAAGCATTGAAGTTCAATATTCCCACATGATTTTGAATAGAATCACCACATAAAGACTTATCATCTAATGAGCATATTGGATCATCAAACTCACAATCAATTTCATCCTCAATAGTAGGGGGACTAAAAATGTCATATTCATCAAAACAAACTTCCCCAAGATTAAGGTTTTCCTCAGTATTAGCAATAAAGTTGTTAAAAGAATTAGTACTACCACAGACATGATTGTTATGCAAATAAATTTTAATTTTCTCCTCAAACACTTCATGTGCTAACTCAAGATAGATATTATACAATTCTAGGATTGTTTTGTTGTTTTCCATTTTATAATTTTTTTGTGTTTTAGATTTATATGTTAGTATGCAATGCAAACAAGAATAAAAGTTTAGCACAACGCTGCCCGGCAACGGCGCCAGAAAAGTACTTGATAATCCCCAAGAGCAAGGAATCACTGTAGCACTATTCGATAAGTATTTGAGTGTCGAACCCACGAGGAGCTGAAGGTAAACTATCTATTCTCTAAAGCCCTATAACCCTCTTATATGACCTTTTATGCAAAGCAATAAATATGAAAGGATCTAACTAATGGAAGCAAGTGACGTGGAATGGGTTTATCTAGTAGCAAGTTTCTTAGAGCAAGTTTCTCTCAGCAGTTTTCTCAAGCAATTTTCTCAAAGTAGAAAGTAGCAAAGATCTCAAGTAGCAAATATCTCAAGGGAGCAAATGTTCTAGCAATTGTTATTTCATTCGTGTGGTTGTCACAATTAGTGAAGCACATGTTTCAGTCTTAATTGTTTCTTCTAGGAAGGAGCCATAAATAGGTGTAGCCAAGTAAATGAACTAAACCCCTTATGATGGTTCTTATGGCCAAGTAAATGACTGCACAAGAGTTATTAAGACATAGAAGTCCCACCATAGCCTTAAGTTCTAAGGTCCCCTATATATATCCCCAATAAAGTAACTTCATGATTCGGTCTCAGGTTTACATGTCCTCCCAAGTCACCCTCACTCCATTACCTTACCGGTGATCACCTTACATGCATTCCCCAACATATGCGTGCACTCATATATTGTACATCAAGACAATCATAAAAGATAACAAAACTTGTATGCAACCAAACAACGAACTATTTCACTATTGCCATGAACAAATCACTTCTCAAACATAGATGGAGAGACACAATAGATCAAGGGAAAAGTATATTGCATCATACATCATGTTTGCCAAGAGTTTACAGTGGGGAGATGGAGATGATCTTGCTGTAGATGTTGATGATGAACACGCCGGAGGGGGGTGGAGCCCTCCGGAGGTGATTCCGGCGGCGTTTCCCCCTCGATCTTCTCCGGCGGCAGCCTTCTGACTCTCTGTTTCGTGGTTTTCTGTTTCTCCGCCGCCTCCTCTCGAAAACCTTCGGGGGACAATTTTTATAGTCGTTTTTAGGTCACGACTAGGTCGGTGGAGCGAAGATCGACGGCAACGGAGCCACGAGGGCCAAACGAGTGGGCCCCACGCGGCCACAGTACCTGGCCGCGTGGGCCACCCCCGTTTGGGCGTCGGGCCTCCGCTTGCTAGCTTCCTTCGCCCACAGGTCTTCTTCCTTCCAAATATTGACGCCCGTAAATTTCCAGGTGATTTCGTTGACGTTTGGGTCCCTGAAACATTAAAATAAGAAAACGGGGTTTTTTGCCTGTGCAGGGTTAATTCCATAAAAATAGGAAATAAATGAATATTCCCAAAAATCATTATAAAACATTGATATAACCCTTATATGATGCAAATATGATTGGAATATAAGCAATTAAAGTGCAAAGTTCATGTATGCATTTTACATGCATCACCGCCTTATTCCTTGAAGCTCTCGCCGCCATTTGTTCGCGGGGCGAACCGTGCGCGGCTCTGGAATCCAGGGCACAGGCGCCTTCAGCGCGGCCGCCGTAGCGCAGGGTCGCCGACCTCCACGCCGAGATCGTCGCCTGATGCGATGCCTCTGAGTCTCGCTGGCACCAGTAGAGCAGGACCACGGCCACGGCAAACAGCGGCAGCAACAATCAGCGACAGTAAGCAGCAGTAGCATGAGCGATCCCCATCTACTCCTCCCTTCTCCAGCCCTGCAGCAATCGGTCTCCCCTCCCTTCGTCTCCCTTCTCCACCTCTCTAGTAGCCGGCCCCCATCCAGCACGCCGGCTCGCGAATCGGCTGAGGAACCTAGCATACGCCCGGCCGCGCTCCTCTACGCCAGCGCCGGAGCCCGCATCAATTGGGAGTCGGAGGAGGGCATCCTCAACTCTGCGGCGCCGCTGCCGTCGACCCAGAGATGCGGCGATGAATCGCATCCGGTGGCGAGCCGGCTCGGGTCACGTGCTGACAGCAGAGGCCATCGACGGAGGGCCGAAATCAGACGGAGGCGGTGGGGCTCAGGTATCGGGGTAGGAGCAGCAGACCTCGGCGGAGGCAGGGAGTCAGCCGGCATCGCAGCGCGCGGGCAGAGTTGGTTGCGGCATCGAGGAGCGCCTCCTCGCTCGTCGGTGCCCAGGTCGGGGCCCGGAGCACTGCGAGCAGCAAGTGGCCGGTGGCCGAGATCAGAGCGCGGATTGGGGGACTTTGGCGGCGGACTGGAGTCACGGGTTAGAATAGCGAACCGCTCATTATCACTTGGCGGTGGCACAAGGTGCAATATTTTAGCAGTGCAGGGGCAAAATTGGAAAATTTAAAAACGTACCAACCATCACCTGAAGCCATATTATATAGTACAGATATACAAGGAAACGTGCCCGTGCGTTGCAACGGGACTAAAAAACAACTGTTAATCGAAAGAGGTTGGCACAATCCTGCAGAAGCTTGCTTTCGCTTGTTCACTAAACCTACGGCGCAATCCTACACCTGAGATTTCACGGTATCCGCCATCTCGGCGTCGAACGGTCGAAGGCCAACAATGGCGCGTGGTCATCTTCGGTGAACATGTACTCCAGCTACTCCTGCGTGCCGAGAGGAAGATGTTAGATGTCGATGGTTGGCGGCTCGGCGCCGGATTGAACGGGCGGAATAGCGCGATGACGCGGTCAGATTGGGCGTCGCCAATGCACAACTCGGCGGCGAGGTTCTCTTCCTCGTCGTCCTCTTCCCATGGGCCTGCAGGCTCTAGGTAGTCCGTGCACGCAGCGGCGCGGTGGCGGTCCAAAGGAAGCCGAGGTGAGCAGCGGACTGGAGCACGCCGATCGCGCGACCGCGACTGGCGAAGCGGGAGACGAAGGCTGCCTGCATCGTTCTTGTTCTGCCTCGTCTTAGCAGAGGCAGGCGGGATGCTAGCAGCCGTTGGCTTGGCGCCTTATGAAGCTGGCGTCTATGTCCCCTATCGCGAGTTCGCGACCATCCAACTAACTGGGCAGGGCGGCCGGGGAACCTAGGAACCCGCTGTCCTGCCCGCCGGCGTCGAGCGGGGGACGGGGCAGCGCGGCCGCATGCCGACCGGGAAAAAGTCGTGGGCTCACCTCTGCCACTAGTGGACGGCAGGGATTTTAGGGCATTTTATTAGGGGCATTTTCCAAAATGCCCCAAATTGTAGCTTAAAGAGGACATTTTGATTAAAGTGCCCTAAAAAATTAGCTAATAAGGGCATTTTTCGAAAATGCCCCAATACATGTGGGCTTATAGGGGCACTTTGAGAAAGTGTCCCAATAGATAGGTCTTTTGGGGCATTTTATTAAGTGCCCCAATAGTTAGGGTTTTTTGGGGCATTTTATTAAGTGCCCCAATACGCCGACGGGAGAGAAAAAAATCCGACACGGGATCGCGTCGCCGTCTCGCGCTGCTTGGAACCCTACGGGTGGGCGAGCCGGCGAGGTGGTGTCAGCCGATTGGATTTGGATTTGGAAGGAGTTTTGTACTGCTTCGTTCCTCCCACTTCCGTACGGTTTCGCTCCTCTTTTGGTCGCGTTGCTTGCCGGCTTCGCTCGTGTTTTGTTCGCCGGTGGGGATGGTGTGTGGATAACGGCGAAAGCGTGGTGCACGTGGACGGGCGAACGGCGTCGGCGGCGCTGCCGGAATCTCGCATTTCCGGTGGAGCCCGGCGTGACTTAACTAACTCCCTCTCCGAACCTTTGTTCACTAAAATACGTCTTCACCAGAAAAACGCGTACTATGTGGAGAAATGATTACGCTAGCCTCTCCGTAACCGTAAAGCGGAATCAACGCACGGGCAGGAGTTATACGTATTATGAGCACGAAGACGTATCCCGTGATGGGCTGACGGCATGAGGAGGAGTGGTTGAGTCGAGTCGAGTCAGTTACCCAGCAACCCGAGACGGAGACGCCACGCCTCACACGACGCGACCCGTCGCGGGAGGAGCCGCACCACCAACCCCGTTCCCCTCCTCCTCCGCCGCGACCCCGATGGCGGGGCTCGCCGCCGACGAGTTCTTCCTCGACATCGACGAGGACGGGCCGGGGCGCTCGGAGAGGCCTCCTACCTCTCCTTCTCCGAGGCCTTCGAGGAGGAGCACCACTTCACCCACTCCGACATCTCCCCCGACTTCGACATCGAAACCCTAAGCCCCGCCCCCGGCTCCCCCTTCTCCTTCGAGTCCGACCGCGACCTCGCCGGCCCGTTCAGGATGCAGAGCCTCTCCCCGCCCCGCTCCTCCCAGCCCTTCTGGGACTGCCTCGAGGACGAGCTCGCCGACGACCTCGCGGGCGGCGGCCTCGAGTGGGAGGAGATCCTCGACTCCGCCAACACCGACGACGCTTCCCTCCCAGGGGCCGGCGGCGGGAGCAGGACGGGAGGCAGAGCGAGCGACGTTAAAATAATGAAAGGACGGGCTTTGGCATCAGGATTCATCCAGCTGCGTCTTTACTGTCCCGGGAAGACACGAAGCTAAGCATGCGGACTAAACCGATCTTCTTTTAATTTATGTTACTGATGATCATTCCTGCTGCTGCTTCAAGTGGGAGGTACACGCATTTACACCTTTGGAAATAACCCTTGGGTTCTCTGATCCATCAATCGAGTGATCTTCGTTTTTTGGGGCATTTTTTTCTCTCCAATAATCTGTTTGTTGTAATGCCTGTTCTATACATTGTGTTATTTTAACCGAGTTATTCCCTAACTTTTTATGTGGATTAGCTCAGTCCTTGACGTTTGTGTGCCAATCGAATTGCTAATCCAATAATACAAGCCTGCCAACCGTAATATCTGTATTTGTCACCCCTTAGATATCCTTTGGAAGAACTTCATTTGTTTGCACAACAAAGGTCACATTTGTGCTAGTTGTTGTCACAAAACTACCGAGCAATACGGTGATTTGCTTACATCCAAATAATATTTCTCAACTACCTCTGAACTTAATTTACTATCTCATATAGTTCATTCATCTTAAGGTGTTACAATGGTTTGCTGCATTTCATGTGAGTACAATGTCAAATATTTGAGTGCTCTTTGATATTCTTGATAGCCCAGTATGGAACCATCTGACATCAGAATTCTCTTAGGGTGCGCATGTTCTAATTGGTAGTGTTACACTTGTGAACCAATTTCATGTAGTCGCTGAACAGGCCACCAAACCCATTGGTAAAAGGTCATCAGGTCAAAGTGTATATGCAAGTTTATGATGTGAACTATTCAGAAGAAACTTATTCCTGCCATTGGAGTTCGGGTTCTTCCAAAGACTAATGAAGTGTGATAGATCTTGTGCTGCAATTTTTGTTTGTCTTTGTTGTAACTAGTAGATGTTAAAATTTTTATTGATCTTATTAATTATTGAAGATATTTTGTGCATTAGATATATGTTTTTATAGTTTCCCTTTTGGCAATTGATAGCTTTACTGTGAGAAAGATAGCCTTACGGAGGAGCAGCTTGAGCAACTGAAGGCATTTATTGATATTGGTGATATCTTGGGTGCAAGTGGGTCCATAAAGAAGACAGAAAAGTGTTTAGTATTAATAATCCTTTTACTGATGTGTGAGTACTGTCTATAATATCCGGGATTTGGTAATTCTCAGTTGGCTGAGAATTAATTAAACTGTGCAACCGACCACATCTATGTTGAGAATATATAACTGGGTGAGGGATGTAAAGAAAGAAATAAAGAACAATGAGGTGCATAGTAGAATGCTGCAAAAATTAATTAATTCATAATTCGTAAGTTGAGAAGGGATACCCCCATGTCGTAATTCGTAAGTTGTTTGCTCTGTTCATCTGCTCTGCTCTTACGTTTATTCAGACTTTTTCTTTTTTTGTTTCTTTGGATTGAATTAGTACTTGGTCAGGGAGAATAGTAAGTAAGCAAATTACGTAATTCATAACGTTTGTCCAGTTATGCTTTTGCTACCACCATATGACCTAGGTTAGTGATTGTTGTTTTGTTAATGATGGGGTTATTTCTTCTGTGTCTACCTCTACTTTTGTGCTCTGGGTTTAAAGTTTCACTTTCTGGAACCTGGACTGTGTGTGCTTCTTTAATCAGTAGCAGATTGGATTGTTCGTCAAGGTTCTGAATCATAGTGACCTCTGGATGCAAGGTCCCCTCTAGTAGTCTGACATATGGAAGTTAGTTTCCAGCATGAAAATCTACCTCTAGTAGTCTGACATATGGAAGTTAGTTTTCAGCATGGAAATCTACCTCTAGTAGTCTGACATATGAGAGTTAGTTTTCAGCATGAAAATCTATGTAATTCGCATTCTGTTCTTCTAGTAGTGACTACTGACTAGTGACATTGAAACAAGAAATCTATGTAATTCGCATTACTATTCCTCTAGTAATGGTTAGTGAAAGAAATCTATGTAATTCACATTTGTAAACTGAAATAATTTTGTCAGCTTGTTTCAAAAGGCTGAGGATATTTTTTGCTGGTACTCATGTTGCTGCAATCAAGTTGTTGTGAAGCTACTGTCTAAATGAATACATGATCCGGTTGTTGTCTCCCTATAGTTTATACTCATGTTGCTGCAATCAAGTATATGTTCAATTTGGTTCTTGCATTATTATTTGAAAAGGGCAATACTGATCTGGTATGTTTTAGTGGATTAATGGTTAATTCATGAAGTTCTAGACTTGGTTCTGTTATCATATTTATTCTTTATTGACTCTTAGATCACCCAATCTGGTATTAGGGTTATCTAGTGTATGTATGATTTAATTTGATATTAAATAAGTTGTATGATGTTGTTTGAGTTATCTACGAAAAATGGATGTGTACACAAGACTTGTCTACATATTTTTTTGTCAACTTAAAGCTACCTCCTGGTTATTGGCGCCATTGCCTCTCTATAGCTAATATATTTTTTCTGCTACAACCATGGTAGGAATGGCACCAGAAGGTTCCCAGTTTGACGCCAAGAACTATGATTCTAAAATGCAGGAGCTGCTGTAAGTAATCTTAACTTCACACTATTATCAGTGGCTTGGAATTGACCATTGGTCCAGTCTGTTTTTGTTGTTCGCTCTGTGTGTATCTTCTTACCTATATGCCTTTCTTTCAAACAGGAGCCACGGTGAGACTGAGGAGTTCTTCACTTCCTAGATGTTGCAAAATATTGCAAGTTTGATAATATCTCATAATGGCAGGCAGTAGTACATGTCCCTGTAATCTACATGTTCCATATTTTATCATGCTCAACTGGCAGTACCTTTGTCTATTTTACATGTCCCTGTAACACCCGATTGCAAATCTTACAGCCTATTTGGATGATTTCCTGTTTTGATTGTATCTGTGATAAATTGTGTCTAATATTATAATGTAAATCTGGAGATTTTTTGAACAATGGCTCAAAAATATATTAGGGTAATAATATAATGTGTCCCCTTGTAGGTTTTTTAGGGCACTTCTCTAAAGTGCCCCGAAAAGTTTTGGGGGCACTTAATCAAAATGCCCTAAAAACTATTTGGGGCACTTTGGAGAAGTGCCCTAATAGGTTTACGGGGTAATTTTTCAAAATGCCCTAAAATCTATTCGGGGCACTTTGGAGAAGTGCCCTAAAAGGTTTAACCTTTTGGGGCATTTTTCAAAGTGCCCTAAATACTTTTCCAATCACCAGTATATTGGGCACTTTTTAAAGTGCCCTAATAAATTTTTAGGGCATTTATCTGAATTTTCGGGGCACTTTGAAGTGCCCTTAAATCCTTGCGTTGGCATTGTAATCTATGCTTGTGTGGCAGGTGGGAGGGCAGCGACTTGGCAGGTTGGCCACGACATGAACCGTTGTCTCCTCCGACCGCAGGATCTCGCCGAGATCGTATCCTCCGAGACATCTCTTGCGCTCTGGCCTGCTCGTGAGCGAGAAGTCGTATGCACGAGTTGTGCGTCCGTATCCTCTGATCCTTTCTCTAACCTCGCTAATCGAGTATATATGTTATGACCTAGGCTATGCCAAGAACCGTTGATCTAGAAGAAATAATTTTCATATTATAAAATCTAGACCAAACATACATTTTCGTGCACAATATAAAAATAATGTATTGTATTAGCCGATTTTAACTATTTGTACTGAATAAACTCCACGTTTCACTCCAAAAAAAAAATGCTGTCTTAAAGACGAGAAGTTTGCTCTCCGAGGTGAATTCTCTTTCACTCTCTCTTTTTAAATGAATCATCTTTCTCTAGCCTCGTTAATCTTGAGTTGACGAAGTATTAAGTCCGAGTCAACGCCACGAATCGTCGATCCGACACGTCGATATTCTTGCAACAATTTACGCTTTATAAATCCTACAACAAACAATACATTTTCGTGCACTGTATTAACATATCATTACATCATTGTGGATATCATAAACCATATATATTTATATATATATAATAAGCAACTAATAAGGCTTATAAGTTAACGCTCGGCAGACCGAGATCTGGACACTGCATAACATGAGTACCTTCACACAGTAGACAGAGATGTATCGAGTAACTTTGTTTCGAGGCTGGCAGCAGGTCGCTGTTGTTCATCCGGCCACTGGAAGAGGCCCCTCTGACGAAGGTCATCGCGGAGACTCGCGAGTCGCGAGGATGAGACTGCCCGGCACGACGCAGCAGACATACCACTGGAGCCGGTGGCCCAGGTTGGGGATGCAGAGCGGGCCATGCCCGATCCAGCGCGCCCGGCAAACGCGTCCGGCGACACCATGGACCGCGACAGGTTGCCTCCGCGCGCGGCTATGTCCGGACGTCATCTTCGTCTCCACGAACATAGGGGCCTGGCACTGCACATCGATCCCCTGGCTTCTGTACTCCACGTAGAGGCTCCTGGAGAACTGGGAGACGTACGCCTTGGAGGCTGAGTAGACGGCGTAGAGCCGATATATCCTGCGTCCTACGCTAAGGGCGCCCTTGCGTAATCTCGTCCGTCCATTTCGTCCGTCCGACGGACGAGATTCGGGAACGACGGGAGGGCGTCGAGGGAGCCGGAGCCGGAGCCGATGTTCACGACGGCGCCCAACATCGGCGCCCCACCCCCGCTCCACCATCCCCGGCAGCACCGCGGCCGTAACCTCCGTCAGCGCCCACAGGTTCACCCGCACCATCCGCACCCACGCCTCCGCGTCGGCCTCGTGCAGGCACACCGCGTGCGGCGTGGCCACGCCGGCGTTGTTCACCAGCACACCCACGTCCAGCCCGGCCACCGCCTCCCGGAGCCGCCGCATGCCGTCGTGGGTGGCGACGAGGGCGAGGTCGAGCACGACCGTCTTCGTCTGCACGACGGCGTCGTGGGTGGCGGCCGAGATGGTCTTGGCGACGTCGTCGAGCTTGGCGGGGTCACGGCCGACGAGGACGAGGTTGAGGCCGAGACGCGCGAGCTCGATGCCGGACGTCGGGCCGGTGACGACGGCCCAGGCGCCGTAGCGGCGGCGCAGGTCGGCGGGGCGACGCAGCAGGAGGGCGAGGTGGGCGAGGAGGCGGAAGGCGAGGGTGGCGACGTAGACGGCGCCGAGGACGGCTAGCGGCCGGAAGAGGAGAGCGTCGTCGGTGCCGCTGCCCATCAATCGTGACAAGAGGCCTCGCCGCCGGCCAGATCCCACCACGTCAGATGTCATATTCGTCTGCACGTACAGAGGGGCCTGCACCATACGCCACAGTGAGATGATAATGGTGTGTTATACCATGGTAATGCTATATGACTATATCATGGACAAGGTTATATATGTTGTATCTTTTTGATTTAGCAAAATTAATCTAAAATGAGATCGACCACCTTAACATGAGGAGGAAATAAGAGATACCTGGATCATATCTTGTTTCTATACATGCAAAAGTGGTCATATTTCCATCTGGAATCCTGCAGGTGTTCACGATGTGACATAACCCACACCAATGATTTTTTTCTCATTTTTTGAAAACTCGGGAGAAATGTTGGGGTGCAAGTGCAACTAGCTGCAAATTTTAGTTTCTCGAAAACACCATGCCATTAAGAATCCTTGCCCTCGGTCACAGTCACGTCCACTATGGGGCCTCGTCCGAATTTTTTCGCAGCATTTTACATGTAATATGATAGACCTAACTCTCTCCCGCCGCGCCGCACTGGGGAGCCCCCTGCCGTTCGCCTTTGAGCCACCCACATCTCCATCCCCTTCCGCCGTCGCCATAGGCGTCGCAGGGCAAGCCCCGTGTGCGCGGCGGCGTCGTTTCCATCCTCGGCCGGAGGTCAGGTCGGGGAGGCGGCGGCTTGCTCTGGCCGGCTCACTGGTGTGGCGCGGGCCAGCGGCGGCCGTGGACGGCGTGAAGGAGGCGGCACGACGGAATGGCAGATGTGGCGGCGGCGCCCGATCTGGGCCCAGATGGGCTTCGGCGGGCCGAGTCCTCCGACTGCACCTTCACCAGCGTCGGCAACGACACTACTCCTCTGGGATCGACACGCATCACGAGGAAGCCGGAGGCTCCTACCCCAGGCGTGGCGGCGGTGACCTCCTCCTTCATCGGAGGTGGCTGGCTGGCTTCTCACAGCTAGCTCCGGCGGCGAGTCGGGACGACGTGGCTACCGATGAAAATCGTGTCCTGGCCACGGTCAAGACAGGCGATGGCGGCGTCTACGCCGTTAACTTCTTGGTGGCATCGTCGCAGTGGCCGTTGTCTACCCGCTCGTGCTGCTCTGGGGGAAACCTCAGATTCCGGGGTTCTCGGATCGGACAATGGCGGCGCTAACGGTGCCGCTCTCCCTCTTGGGGGCATTGTTTTTGGAGCATCTGCTGGTGGGAGGTTGCAAGAAGCGGAGCGGCTTGCGTTGCTCCGGGGGAAACCCTAGATCTGGGTATCCCAGATCGGACGAGGATAGACCTTTCAGGGTCATTCTCCCTCCTGGGGGCATCGTTTTGGAGCAGCTGCGGGTTGGGACAGGCAAGAGGAGGTGGCGTGTTAAGGCATCTAGCACGTTGATGACGGCGAGTCTTGGCGGCGTGGCGCAGCGAAGTATCGGCGCTGGACGTGTGATGATGGTAACACGCAGTTTGGATATGTTGTCTGGCGTCGTGGCGACATCGATGACATGCCTGACAAGGTTGATACTTGGTCCCTGTCCTGAAGATGATGATGAGTTTTGAGGAAGACGGTCGCGGTGACTTCTGTAGCAGGTGCATCGGTTTTTTGATGATGTGCGTTGGTGTGTGTCACCCCCTTCATCCAGGTTGTAGGTGTAGCGAGCTGTCGCTAGTTTGGTGGTTCACTTCGGGTTAATCCTTGTATTCCTCTTGTAAGGTTTGATTGAATAATTGCGGATAGCTGTGTGCATCACTCGATGCAGAGGCCGGGGATCCGCACCCCCTTTTCTAAAAATATGATAGACTAAGTTCCAAGTAGCTCGAGACTCTCCTCTAGGTTTGAAGTGTTAGAACTGTAATCGGTCTAGCTTTCCTATACGTGTATGAGTCGTGTTGTAATCTTGTATGCTGATCAATATAAATATGTGGATAGCGTGGACGCTTGACCTCACGCAAGAACCCAAACCTGGTTTCACAAACATGGTATCAGAGCGTTGCGATTGTTTCCGCCGCGACCGATCGCGCCGAGCGAGTCTTCTCCGCCGACGCACGTAGCTCTTTCCCAGCAGCCGCAGGTCAGCAGCGAGTTCCTCCGCTGTAACCGCGAGCGAGTTCTTCCGCCGCGCCGCCGCGAAGTCTGTGTCGTCGCGTCGTCGCTAGTACATCCACGCCGCAGCGAGTTCATCCGCGCCGTGTGACCTTTCTCCGCTGTTGTCGTGAGTTCTTCCACGCCGCAACGATGACGTCTTCCGCTCTTACCGCCGTCACGGCAGTGCCTCCCATCGCGGTTCACTTAGACGTAGGCAACTTCATGCTATGGAAGGGACTCCTCCTCCCCAACCTCTCTGGCGCTGGGCTTCACGGCCACCTTGACGGATCTGTGGCCGCGCGACACGTGCATTTTATATCATCATTTATACAACTTATATTATCATATTAGAATGTTATTGGCATTGTTATATCATTGTTTTTACATGTTTTAGATGATTTATGGGACTTTCATACAAAGTTCCTATTTTTGGTATTTAATTTCTGGGAGACAGAAAAACCTCCTTTTTCTTGTTTTTAGTGTTTCTGGAGCTACAGGGATCCAAATGGAAAAAATAAAATTGCACAGCTGGTTTTTCATCGGGAGAATAGCAGAGAAAAGAAGATCGAAGAAAGAAGAGCCACGAGGCCCAAAAGAGGGGGGTCCACGCGGCCAGATTCTTTGGCCGCATGGGGCCCACCAACTTGATCCTCGGGCACTTCCTCGCTCGGGCTTTTTAACAACGTCTTCGTCTCGCCCGAAAAGGAACGCCCTAACTTCCATTCGAGGCCGCGGCGGCGGCGAAACTCCTGATTCCCTCCGAGGGGGGATCAGATCCTGCTGCTCCGGAACTCCGTAGAAGGGGGAAATCATCGTCATCACCTCTCCTCCTTGGCGTGGGAGGAGGCCTCTACATCATCACCATCACCAAGACCAGCACCATCTCCATCATCATCCCTGTGATTCACTCCGTTCCCCTCGTAGTTTGAAAGTTGCTATACTCTAGATACTTGTCTTGTGCTCCTATTCATGTTTGTGATTGAGTACTTGTCATTATTTGGAGGGGAAGTTATATTTTCAGATTGTGTTGTACCATTTATGCCACTGAATATTATCATGTTTGCACGTTGTGAGTAGTTCACGTATGTTCCCGAGGGCATAGGATGAATTGGCAATGATTTATATATGACATGTGTTGGTATTTTGTCTAGTGTTTATCTTTTTATGTGATTCTATGATGGTGTTGTGCGAACGTCGACTGCACAACACTTCACCTATATGGGGCTCATAGGAGAACACCGTAGTGTATTGAGGGAGACTTGGGGGACATGTAAACCTGAGACCGAGTCATGAAGTTACTTTATGGGGAATTAATATCGGGGACCTTAGAGTGTAATGCTATGGTGGGACTTTATGTCTTAATAGTTCTTGTGCAGTCATTTACTTGGCCACATGATCCATCATAAGGGGTTTAGTTTATTTATTTAGCTATACCTAACAATGGCTCCGTCCAAAGAAGATTAAAACTTGACAAGATATTCAAAGTGTTATTTAATAAATCTCTATGCCTAGCAATATTTCAAAAAAAGATATTCAACATGTTATTTAATAAATCTCTATGCCTAGCAATATCTATGCCGCCCTCGGGAACGTTTTCACATATAAGTTACACATCACTTGAGCTTGTCCTCTTGCCACATAGAGGATTGGGCTTTCTCTCTTTGAGAGCTTTTACTTGTTACTATTTATATTAAGCATTTTTATTCTCTTGCAAATTATACAACCAAAAATCCCAAAAACACTTGCATCCTTAATTGTTATATTTATCATTCTTACTAACCAATACCTTCAGCTCCTCGTGGGTTTGACAACCTTTTCTAATCGAAAGGTACCACAATTGATCTCCTGCACTTGGGAGTCATCACCGCGCCGTCGAAGACCATCACCCAAGGGGAGGGAGACAAGGCGGTGACCATCTCCAATCCGCTGCACCAGCATTGGTGGACTCAGGACCAGAAGGTCCTCGGCTTCCTTCTCGGCTCAATGGAGCCTGAAATCGCATGCCAGCTTATTGGCTGCATGACCGGAGAGGCGGCATGGACGGCCGTCCATGCCATGTACGGCGCCCAGAGTCGCGCCAATATCCGCCACATCCGACGTCAGCTTCAGTCGACGCGGAAAGAGGACCTCACCGCAGCGGCCTACATGCACAAGATGAAGGCCCTAGCGGATATCATGGCCGCAGTAGGAGCTCTGATCAACGACGACGAGCTCGTCGATCACATCATCACCGGCCTTGGCTCGTCTTTCAACTCCATTGCTGCCTCGCTCACCGTCGGCAACCAGTCCGTCTCCTACACCGACTTCTACTCCCACATCCTCTCATTCGAGGCCCTCCAAGCGCAGCAAGCTCAACCTGATGAGTGGGCGTCTTCGGCCAACGCTGCGTCGCACCCTCCATAGTTCGGCAACCCTGTCCGCTCGCACCCGCAGGACTACACACCATCCTATTCAGGAGGAAACACCGCCTATCAAGGTGGGAATCGCCCCTACGTCAACAATAACTAGCCGGGGCAGGGACGCGGAGGCGGTCATGACGGCGGCCACCCCAATGGTGGTTACGGCGGCCGAAACGGTGACAATGGTCGCGGCGGTGGGCGCGGCGGGCGACGTTGGCGTCCACGGTGACAAATATGTGGCAATTGGGGGCATGCAGCGGGTGCCTGCCGTCAGCGTTATGATCAGGACTATCGCCCCAACAAAGGCAACAATAACCAGCGTGTCGGAAATTCCGCATCCACAGCTCCAACGAGAACCCGCACTGGCACGTGGACACTGGTGCCACTGATCACCTGACGAGTGAACTTGAGCGTCTTCATGCTTATGAGCGCTATGGTGGAAAAGATCAAGTGCAAGTGGCTAATGGCACAGGTTTGTATATTTCGCATATTGGTCATTCGAATTTAGCCGGTTCATCTATTCAATTGAAAACGTTCTCCATGTTCCACAAATTCGTACAAATCTTCTTTCTGTCTATTGCCTTGTTTCCGATAATGATGTCTTTATTGAGTTTCACCGGCATGCTTTCTATGTTAAGGACAAGGCCACTAGGAGAATCATTCTTCGAGGTAGAAGTCAGGGTGGATTGTATCCCGTTCCGTTCGGCAAAGCATCATCATCTTCCCATCATCATGCCTTCGCTAGTGTTTAATCCACCCCCACACAGTGGCATCAGCGTCTCGGTCATGCAGCAAATAATGTAGTTCAATCTATTATTAAGACACATGAGCTTTCGTGTTCCTCCTCAAACAGTTTACCTTTAGTATGTGATGCTTGTCAGCGTGCAAAAAGTAGTCAGTTGTCCTATACTGCTTCTTCTCGTGTCACTACCATGCCTCTTGAATTAATTCACTTTGATGTTTGGAGGCCAGCTCATGTTTCTTCTGGGGGATATAAGTATTATGTTAGTTTTGTTGATGACTACTCCCGTTTTTGCTGGATGTATCTACTTAAATAGAAGTATGATGTTGAGCAAGTATTTCATGTTTTTCAGACTCATGTAGAACGCCTTTTAAACACTAAAATTAAGGCAGTTCAGTCTGATTGGGGTGGTGAGTATCAACGTCTCCACGCCTATTTCCAGCGCACCGGCATCGGACATCGTGTGTCGTGTCCTCACACCTCGCAGCAGAACGGTATCGCTGAGCGCAAGCATCGTCATTTCGTAGAAACAGGTCTTGCTCTGCTAGCTCACTCCTCTCTCCCACTTCATTACTGGGATGAAGCTTTTCTCACGGCGTGTTACCTGATAAATCGTATGCCCACTTCTGTTATCAACAAGGAGACACCTCTCTTTCGCCTTTTGCATGTTCAGCCGAATTATGACTTTCTTCGCATCTTTGGGTGCGCGTGTTGGCCTAGTCTTCGCAAAAACAATTCCCGCAAGCTTGATTTTCGATCAAAAGTTTGCGTTTTCCTTGGCTATAGTCATATGCACAAAGGCTACAAGTGCTTGGAACGTTCCACGGGACGGATTTACATCTCTCATTATGGTCGTGTTTGACGAGTCAGTTTTTCCCTTCTCCACTCATGGTGTCTCCATTGATATCTGCACGTTAGAAGATTCTATTACTTTTCCTCTCGATGAACCGGTAACGAGTGAACCATTGCGAAACTTTGACCTGTCCTATTTATCCGCTAATCCACTTGTGCCAGGTAGTGCTCCATGTGTGCAGGTTCCAGCAGCTACTCCTGATAGGGCGATCAACGTTGTCACTGATCCTGGTGAGTGTAGTGACGTGCATGGGGGTGCCATGCATGGCTCTTCCATCTGTGCGCCCCATGCAGACGCATCGCCAACAATTCCAGACGCGCATGGCTCGGCCCATGGGTCGTCAGCTGCGCCTCCTCCGGAGCAGCCCGTACCGCCCCTTGCTGATTCCGCATCGGCCGCGGTACCTCTCCCTGCTCTATCGCCTGATGCTGTTCCATCGCACACCATGGTGACACGGCTTAGAGATAATACAAGAAAAGAGAAGGAGTACAAGGACGGTACCGTTCGGTATGATCCACGGCAACGGGCGTTCTTTGCAACGCCAACATCACACAGGGAAGCGTTGCACGAGCCCGAGTGGCGTGCCGCGATGGCAGACGAGTTTGCTGCCCTCACTCAAACTCAGACATGGACTTTGGTACCTCGTCCGCCCGGTATCAGTATTGTTGGCAGTAAGTGGATCTTCAAGACCAAGCATCGCCCGGATGGTTCAGTTGATAAGCATAAAGCTCGTCTGGTTGCACGTGATTTTACTCAGCAGCACGGGATTGATTACGGTGAGACGTTCAGTCCAGTTGTTAAGACTGCAACTGTGCGTTTGGTTTTATCTCTTGAAGCCTCTCGTGAGTGGTGCCTTTGGCAGGTTGATGTCAGTAATGCTTTCCTTCATGGTTTTTTGACTGAGATGTCTATATGCAGCAGCCACCTGGTTTTGAGAATGATCGATACCCGTCCCATGTCTGCAAACTTCAGCGGTCCATTTATGGTCTGAAGCATTCGCCTCGTGCATGGTATGCTTGTTTGAGTCAGCTCCTACATCAGCTTGGTTTGTTTTGTCCAAGGCATATACATCCTTGTTTATATTCTCTCGTGATGGGGTTCAAATGTACATGTGGGTATATGTTGATGATATCGTCATTGCTGGCTGTACTCCGGAGGCTGTTGATCGTCTGGTGCGCTCTCTCTCGGATAGTTTTCCTATTAAGGATATGGGTAGGCTGGATTATTTCCTTGGATTGGAGGCATCTTACAGTTCAGGGGGTGTAACGTTGAGTCAACGGAAGTATGCTCTTGACCTTCTTCATCGAGTCAACATGGAGAATTGTAATGCTACCTCCACACCGCTCTCCACCTCCGGCAGATTGGCTCGTGACGAGGGTACACCACCGCTTGGCGCTGATGATTCCTTCCGATACCGCAGTGTTGTTGGTGGACTGCAGTATTTGACTCTTACTCGTCCAGATATTTCTTTTGCGGTGAACAAGGTGTGCCAGTTTCTCTCTCAGCCCACTGATGTACATTGGGAGTCAGTTAAGTGTATCATGCGGTATGTCAAGGGTACACTGCAGACCGGTCTGCATTTTCGCAAGTCTCCATTGCTTGGCATTAGTATTTTTACAGATGCAGACTGGGTAGGTGACGTGGATGATAGGCGTTCCACGAGTGGTTTTGCTGTGTTTGTTGGACCGAACCTCATCACATGGAGTTCGAAGAAGCAACCTACAGTCTCGAGGTCGAGCACCGAGGCTGAATATAAGGCATTGGCTAATGGTGCTGCTAAAGCAATATGGGTAGAATCTCTTCTCAAGGAACTTGGTGTGACTCAGCAGCGTACGCCCATCCTATGGTGCGATAATCTTGGGGCTACTTACCTGACGACGAATCCATTCTTTCATGCTCGAACCAAGCACATTGAGATCGACTTCCATTTTGTGCGAGAACGAGTAGCTGCGTCAGATTTATTTCCACGAAGGATCAGCTGGCTGATGTACTTACTAAACCAGCCACACGACATATGCTAGATAGATTTAGAACCAATCTAAACCTTGTATGTTCATAACGGTTTAGATTGAGGGGGTGTGTTAGAATTGTAATCGGTCTAGTTTTCCTATACGTGTATGAGTCGTGTTGTAATCTTGTACGCTGATCAATATAAATACGTGGATAGCGTGGAGGCTTGACCTCACACAAGAACCCAAACCTGGTTTCACAAACTTGAAGGATCAAAGGGAAGAAGAGCGCAAACTATTACTATCTTGATTTGTGTAACCTTGTTTTATCCAACGTTTTCTATTAATGTATTGAAGATAAGCTGCGAATTACATCTTCATATTTGTAAGGACAAACATTTTCTATTAGTCTATGTTTACGAAGCAGATATTTTTTGGGCGACTCCCGATTTAGGCAGCACGCGTCGCGTAGACTCTTTTAGTGCGTGATGTTGATGTGCTACGTAACATATTTATATATTCTGTTGAGTAGGCTTGGTTTGTGTGTGTCCAGCAACTCTGTTTGACTCAAATTAATTGGCAAGTCGGCACTGGTATATGTGTGCACTCATTCAGGTATTGTATGTTTATTTGTAGTTTCGAAGGGCAGCCTGTTTTCTATTATATGAAATAGAGAAAATATGATTACGTCTTAAGTGCCTGAAATAGAGTAGTAATAGATTCCCTGCATAATTACCTGACATTGCACATCGATCCCTTTGTTTTTGTACTCCACGCAGAGGCTCCTGGAGAACTGAACAATATACCTGGAAATAGAATTTAAAGTTTATTTAAACCCTTACTGAGTATGATTTATTATCAGATAGTAGAAAATATAGAAACGATTATGTGGAAAGCAAAAGATCAACATCGTAGCTAACGGCTACGGCCCAGATAAGCCTAGTGAAAAGGACAGAATAATTGCACCACGTACGTACCGTTTGGAGGCGGCATAGACAGAGTAGAGCGGGAACGACGGGAGCGCCTCCGTGGTGCCGGAGCCGATGTTGACGACGGCGCCCCTGCCACGCGCCACCATCCCAGGCAGCACGGCCGCCGTCACCTCCGTCAGTGCCCAGAGGTTCACCTTCAACATACTCACCCACGCCTCCACGTCCGCCTCGTGCAGGTACAGCGCGCGCGGCGTGGCCACGCCGGCGTTGTTCACCAGCACGCCCACGTCCAGCCCCGCCACCGCCTCCCTCAGCTGCGCCATGGCCTCGTCGCCCTCACGGGTGGCGATCATGGCGTGGTCGAGGACGACGGTCATGGTCTGCACGGCGTCGTGGGTGGCGGCCGAGATGGTCTCGGAGATGTCGCGGAGCTTGGCGGGGTCGCGGCCGACGAGCACGAGGTTGAGGCCGAGACGCGCGAGCTCCAGGGCCATGGAGCGGCCGATGCCGGACGTCGGGCCTGTGACGACGGCCCAGGGGCCGTAGCGGCGGCGCAGGTTGACAGGGCGGCGCAGAAGGAGCACGAGATGAGCGAGGAGGCGGAGCGCGACGGCCGCGACGTAGAGGGCGCCGAGGACGGCCAGCGGGACGAACAACGGCTGCTGCTGCTGCTGGAAGAGGAGAGCGTCGGGGTTGCTCATGTTGGCTCTTTCCGGACTCGATTGTCTTTGCGATTGCTAATAGTACTACTGTACCACTGGTCTACTAATAGTACTACTGCACCAACGCCATTGCTGACCAGACCGTGAATGACGGACGGACGGATCTTCCGTCCCATTCTGTAATGGCGAAAACAAAGTGCTCATAGTTCACGGAAGAAGAAACATGCACTCAGGACATGGCAGGCAAACTCGGTGCAGAACAGGAACATATCAACCAGGGATATTGATTTGAAAAGTTTGAGATAGTAATTTGGACACTCAGTTTAAAGTTGGTACAACTTTCTTATTCCTCAAAACTGCTAAATTGGGATACCCTGGACCGGGACACAGACACGTGGTGAAGAGAAGAGGACTCCTCGCACCATCTTTTATAATCAATATCATGATATATCTATAATAGCAAATAGTATATTGCAGAAATACATGAGCTGACTACAGCGATTACAAAATAAAATTTAAAAGGAACAAGCAAATATTCGAGATTTTCAGACTCTTTAGTCTTTCATGACACAATCTTCTACTATTCTGAAAGCAGCCATAAAAACATGACATAGATATCAAACCATAAACCATAGACCTGACCCTTGTCAATATCAATCCCATCCGCCTTAAAAGAGCACCCGCGGCAGCGCAAATATCTCTTGCAACAACCATCAGGACGCACAACCTGCATAAAACCACCGTGTCTACAATTTTGTAGTGCCTGTCTTCCAAGCTGGACCTTTCCAAGTTTAAATATAGACAACAGCCACTCAATCAGACTATAATTTCTTCCTTAAAGCATAGAAATATCTATGCATTATTTTGTCTCTCTATTACACAAGGTGCGCGGCTGAGAATTACATCTCCCACTTGAGCTAAAAAAAAGAGAAGAGCGAGTGCAAGTGTCGGCATTGCTAAGTAACATGGATTCCGCAACACCTTTTAGCCTTTAACCGGGCGGCAGAAATGACTTTGATTTCCACAAGATAAGAACCTACAATGCAGCTTCAGATACAGCGGCTCAACAAACTCATTTTCCGAACGTGTGTCTAGCTTTCGAATGAAGTACTGCCAAACAAGAGAAGTGGAGGTGGTCACATCCATCCCATAACTCCACAGCGGGTCAAACAACAACTAATTACAGAAATGTTTCAGGAATTACAGGGGTACATGAGTGACCACGACGTACATTTTCATTCTATACTTGGGTTACCGGCCAAAAATACTTGATACTGTAGACAGGAGACTTGATGAGAGAAATTTCAGACCGCTAGAGCCTCCAGGGAAGTAGGATATGGTGTAGTAAGCAAGAGCCAGAACCTAGGTCAGAAGGAGAGGTAGGTCATCACACTTGTTAAAGAGAAAGTTTAAACGAGTCTGAAAAGAGTGTCGGGCGTGAAACATAAGATGATGCAGCCTAAAAGATGGCAACCATATGCAGTGAATACTGAATTGTTTCTCGGAGTTGGAATAACATTTGTACAGAAAGCGAGATAATGAAATCAGTTTTCTCATTAACAGAGAGCATATTATAATAATGCTCATTGGGTCATGGCTCTTACAGAAGCTTGTCCTCATTTCAACCATATACCATATAAATTAAGAATATAAAGACAAGGCAATAAGATTGTGGAAACAAAGACATACCTGAAGGATCGAGAATATCACTGACAGAAAATAGCTGTGAAGGACCATAGAGGCATAAATGGTGCCGACCATGCACCCAGTGAAACCCAGTGTAAACGGTAGCCTCTGAAAGAAAAAGATACCGGTTCTTCTTATCAGAAACCCCATACATTTGAGGACTACATGAATATCCTACCTTTCTAATAAAGCAGGGCACGAGCCTTTTTCTAATCCAAGAATACTGAATTAAGTTCAATTCATTTTGCAAGGAGATATCCAAATAAGCATTACTGCACAAAACCTCGAATGTCGGAAATTTCTTAGTTCATATATTCTCAGGTTGAGTCAACTTTTTTTTATAAGATGGAGAAAAAAGGCCAAAGAACTTCTTATGTTGCAGCCGGTATTGAAAGAACCAAGACCAAGAGGTACCGCTAAATATAAGAAGTCAGGCGACATCAATTCTCAAAGGTTGGTTAGCTTGAGACCTTGAGTGCTTGTAAACTTACTGGACAGGTCAAAATCCATCGACTCTGCCATCACAGAGCTCTGAACTTTCACTATTCACTTATTTTGGTCTGTTGAGATCATAAGATGCTTCCTACAAATACTTGATTACGCTACATGCTTTTTTAACTTGTTCCCGTTTGAGCCACATCCAACCTGGACTTTTAAATTTCTGAATATTGTGGCATCTACGTGTTCAACGACATAAATCAACAAGGTTATATGCAGCAAAGAGAGAGTAGTACCTCTTTGGATGTCATGTGTGCGAGCTGGTTGGCCGGCCCCTTGAGCGCGAAGAGGGATGCGATGATGAGCGCGCACCCGAGCGTGAAGCAGATGGCGAACTTCTGGGGCACGAGCACCATGACGGGGAGGAAGAGCGTGAAGGCGATGAAGACGAAGAAGACGCCGGCGGCGAGGAAGAGGCCGAAGTACATGAGCGCCTTGCCCGACGGGAAGCCGCCCGTGGCGCCCTGGAAACTCCCCGACAAGCCCTTGCTCATCCTGCATCCAGCACGCCGACAGCCGGTCAGATCTCTCGGGGCGGGAGAGGGGATCGGATCTGAGGGAGGGAGGGAGGGATTGGGGGGGGGGGGGGGGGGGGGGGGGGGGGGAGCGTACGAGCTGAAGGTGCCGGAGACGGTGTCGTTGGCGGAGCGGACGGCGGCCTCGATGTCGAAGGGGAGCGGGGAGGAGGAGGAGGCGTCGGTGAGGGCGGCCGCATAGGAGTTCCAGTCGGCGAGGAGGGACGGCTGCGACTCGGACGCTGCGGCGGGGCCGGGCGACCCGCCCGTGAACCAGGACTGCGCCGTCTTCTGCATCGCTCGCGGTGGAGGCGAGATCGCCGGCGGCGAGATCGAGTTCGGCGCGTGCGAGCTGCGGAAGGAGTCAAGAGACCGAGGCTACTACTTACTTGCTGATGAAGCTTTTTTTTTCTTCGTGCTGAAGGTTTTCGAGTCTTTTTGTTTTTCTTTTCAACGAGTCATTTTTGAATTTAAACGTACTAGCAAATTGCATCTAAACCTACATTTAGACTAATTTGAAAATACAGCAAGAAAAAAAAGGGCTCTATGTCCCCATGTCTAAATTGTTGCTATTACAATGTGAAACTACATACATGCATGTAGACCACTGATCGCACGTTTGTAACCGCATCTGAGTGATGTCGGAAACGCTGTAGCCTGTTTTTTCTTCTCTATCTATCAAAGTCGACACGCAAGCCTTTTGCGTGTTCGCAAAAAAAAAAAAAAACATGCATGTAGAACAAGTCAGCGATTTCGTTTCAAAACAAAAGAACACGTCGACGAGGACACGGCGATGCCTGTGGTGCTAACCGATTTGCTGAAGAGGCTCGCGCCGCCTCGGTTCCCGATGCTTCCTAATCTGAAGATGTCTATGTGGTATATACACTTAAGCGAAAAGACTCCAAGTTATACATATCTTGAATTTTTACACATGCATTGCTCATACTCATATAGATATACTACTTTTATTTGTGTATTTGTGAACCACCTCCATGGCTTCGTCTCGTTTAAATAGGAAGATAGGGGAATGCTATGTCTTTTAGGGAAGGGGGCAGTAGTGAATAAATTGTCCAGAGACGCGACGCCAACAACCATGAGAAAGCTGCTTTATTGTCGTGCATTACCAACTGTGTGTACGAGACGCACCCCTCACCATTGTAGTCACAAATAAGCGGGTAGCTGGAGTAATTTTGTACTCCAACATCAGTCACTAAGAGGAGCACATGTATAGATTCTCAATAGCCATACCTATAAATTTCTAAGCATTGGCTCCTCCCTTATTTTATTTGTCACACATATGTATCGGTGTAAAAAATTCGGCCAGATAATTTCCAACCGTTATATGAGGTCGGTCAAGTAATGTTTCGCTAAGATCAAAACTATGTCAAAACAAGGTGCTCAAAACTTGAGATTGATAACTATAACCAATAGTTTGTTAAGATGGAACATTGTAGACATGTGGACATATATAAAAGATTTCTCTGGAGTTCCTCGCGGAAAATAGACACAACAATCGTCGGCCCAAAGAAACAGTCGATGGAACAAAACATTGTTACCTTACAAAGGAGAGATACTCAAATGAAAGAGCACTTGATCATGTAACTACGAAGATACCGATGCTCCTATACTTACTTGCTTATTTGTTTTTTTGTTCCTTCGTGTTGAAGGCTTTAAGACTATTTTTTCTTTCTCCTTCCAACGAGTCATATTTGAATTTCTGAACCTATATTTTTATATTCATTTCGAATCACAGCACAAAAGAAGAACCAGGCGAGCCGCCCGTGAACCAGGACTGCGCCGTCTTCTGCATCGCTTGCGGTGGAGGTGAGATCTCCGGCGTCGAGGCGAGGTGGGGTGAGAGCAGATGGAGTCGTGAGACCGAGTCTCCTACTTACTTGCTGATTATTTTATTTTGCTTCCTGCTGAAGGCTTTGACTTTTTTTCCTCCCTTTCCAACGAGTCATATTTGAATTTCATTACAAAAACGTAGCAAAATTGCATCTGAACCTACATTTTTAGACTCATTTCGAATCACATCACAAAAAAGAAGGTTGCAGTATGCAACTTTAGACATGTACAACACGGCGACTAGGACGTGACGATGTCTGTGGTGGTAGACGCCAACATGAACCACTTCGTGCCGCCTTGGTTCTCGATGCTTCCTAGTCCAAAGATGTCTACATACTATATGGACGTGAGCGATGTTTTAGAAAAGACTCCAAGTTACTCCTACATAACTTGTATCTTTTATATCAACGCACTTCTCATATAGACATATTAGTTTTATTTGTATATTTGTGAACCACTTCCATGGCTTCACTTGTTTAAATAGGAATGGTAATGCCTTTTGGGAATGGAATAGTAATATATCTTATTGTCCCTAGATTTCGCACCAACAACCGGGCTAAAATTTCTCTAGTGTTATGCATTACTAATTGTGTATGAGAGAATCAGGGTGTGCATCCCTCGTCATTGTAGTATCTTAGAAGGAGGTTTCATGCGTAGACGATGATAAAATGGAGTAACTGTGTAGTCTCCGACAGTCAGCGGGATTAGCACGCGTATAGATTTCGCAGTAAGGGAGCATACATATGACTCCCTAAGCATTCTCTCCTAACTCGTTTTATTTGGCACATCTGACCCTTTAGTTGTGCAAACTATTAACATGTTACTTTTAACTTTAAGATAATATAAAAAATAGTTGTGTGCATTAGCATGATTTAGAGGTCGGGATACCGACATTTCAAATAAAAAAAGTATCCACATAGTTGTGAATAATTTCCAGCAGTTTTATGAGATTGGTCAACTAAAGTTTTAGTTTGGTTAGATCAGAATTATGTCAAAACAAGGTGCTCAAAACTTGGTATTTCCAGTTTGTAACAATTAGCCTGATAAGATGGAACATAATTGCACATATAAAGGACTCCTCTCGAGGCGTCGGAGCGGACGGCGGCGTAGGAGTTCCACTCGACGAGGAGGGACAGCTGCAACTCAGACGCGGCGACGAGGCCGGGGGACCCACCAGTGAACCAGGACTGCACCCTCTTCTGCATCGCTCGCGGTGGAGGCGATAGCGCTGACGATGAAGGCGAGATCGAGTTCTGAAGGAATTGCTGAAGTTTTTTTGCTTTGTGCTGAAGGCTTTCAACTCTTACTTTTTTTTCCTCATTCCAACTGAGTTTTTTTTTTTTTGCGAATCATTCCAACTGAGTTATATTTGAAATTCAATTACAAAACGTAGCAAACTGCATCTGAGCCTACATTTGGGCTCATTTCAAACTACAGTAGGAAACCCACGCCCATGTCGAAATTGTTGTGATTGCAGTATGCAACTTTAGACATGAACACAACGACGAGCCCGTAACGATGTCCGTGGTGGTAAACACTTTGATGATATGCTTCGCGCCGCCTCAGTTCCTGATGCTTCCTAGTCCGAAGATGTCTACTGTATATGGACTTGAGCTACGTTTCAGAAAAGACTCCGAGTTACTACTACTATGTAACTTGCAACTTCTACACAGGCACTGCTCGTCCAGACATACTAGTTTTTATTTGTGTATTTGTGAACCGCCTCCATGGATTCATCCCATTTAAATAGGAAGTGTCATATGTATTTTGGGGAAGGGATGGTAATAAATTTAATTTCCTTAGATGTGACGCCAACAACCAGAAGAACAGCTCATTAGTGTCATGCATTACAAACTGTGTACGAGAGAATCAGGTGTGCATCCCGTATCTTCGAGGTAGGTTTCATGCGTAGACAACGATAAGCTGGAGTAATTTTGTAGTCTATGACAGTCACTACGATTAGCATGCGTATAGGTTCTCGGCAAGAGAGCATACATATAACTTCCTAAGCATCGTCGACAAGAACTCCTACGTTGTGGCCGCTCTGACGCCTCGAGAGGAATCCTTTATATATGTGCGATCATGTTCCATCTTATCAGGCTATTGATTATAACTGGCAATACCAAGTTTTGAGCACGTTGTTTTGACATAGTTCTGATCTAACCAAACCAAACCATCAGTTGACCAATCTCATATAAGTGTTAGAAACTATTCACAACTACTGAACTACGTATTTACATATCTTGACGAATTTGTGTCATCTACTAAGTTTTTTGTTGTTGAAATGTGGATATCACAGCCTCTGCATCCATCGTCATGATGATACACACTACCTTATATTGTTGAAATGACGAGTTAGGAGAAAATGGAGGGACGACTGCGACTCAGACGCGGCGGTGGGTCGTGCCGAGATCCGCCGGTGAACCAGGATTTCTTCATCTTCTGCATCGCGGTGGGGGTTAGATCACCGGCGGCAAGGCGAGATCGAGTTTGCATGTGCGAGCTGCGGCAGTCGAGCGGAAGGAGTCGACAGACCGATGCTCCTACTTACTTTCTGAAGGCTTCCGGAGTCTTTTTCCCCCCTCCCTGCCATGAACTCAAATGTGTTTTCCAACGAGGCATATTTGAACTTCATTTTGGAAACATAGTACCAAATTGTATTTGGACCTTCATTTAGACTCGTTGCAAATCGCAGTATTAAATATCGCTAAATACGTGGTGTTATTCTGTAGCTGGTTCTGCATCACCATCACAACGATAAGTTGGTGTTATTCTGTAGTCTAGCATGAGTAAACTACGAGGATCACATGTATATATAGATTCACAACAAAATAGGACATGGAGCTTACAAGCCGGAGAGGGCGAGAGGCGCCAGTGAACCAAGATATTTCTGCACCGCGAGGAGGCGGGTTAGGTCCCTGGCGGCGAGTCGAGATTGCAAGCTGCTGGAGCGGAGAGTGGAAGGAATCAAGTGCGTACAGGAGGCTTGCTTCAGTGCGCCGCCCTAAACATTTCAACTCCACAAATCCTGTATAGACTATTAGCTGGAGCCGAACCGAGCTCGAAACTCCTGGAGCCAGCATTGTAAATAATTCATGGAAAAATATAGCAAAATTCGAATCCCAGGTCTCTAAAACCAACAAAAGGATCCAAGCCGCTGTGCTACACATGTCTAAGTTATATAACAACCATTTAGTTAGAAATGTTAGAATTATCGTGTCATTCATAGTTGAGGGAAATGGATGCGGAAAGTATTTTTTGCACGTGGGCACTGCTGATCCCACTTTCTAAACAAATTTGAAAATGGAATTTGTATGCCCAAAATTTTCTGGAGAAAAATATACGCGTACATATAAACTAGAAGGAGACGGCGCGCTTCGCTGCGCCCACTTTGGTTGTCGTGTTTATATAATTATTGATGATTCCTTCCGATACCGCAGTGTTGTTGGTGGACTGCAGTATTTGACTCTTACTCGTCCAGATATTTCTTTTGCGGTGAACAAGGTGTGCCAGTTTCTCTCTCAGCCCACTGATGTACATTGGGAGTCAGTTAAGTGTATCATGCGGTATGTCAAGGGTACACTGCAGACCGGTCTGCATTTTCGCAAGTCTCCATTGCTTGGCATTAGTATTTTTACAGATGCAGACTGGGTAGGTGACGTGGATGATAGGCGTTCCACGAGTGGTTTTGCTGTGTTTGTTGGACCGAACCTCATCACATGGAGTTCGAAGAAGCAACCTACAGTCTCGAGGTCGAGCACCGAGGCTGAATATAAGGCATTGGCTAATGGTGCTGCTAAAGCAATATGGGTAGAATCTCTTCTCAAGGAACTTGGTGTGACTCAGCAGCGTACGCCCATCCTATGGTGCGATAATCTTGGGGCTACTTACCTGACGACGAATCCAGTCTTTCATGCTCGAACCAAGCACATTGAGATCGACTTCCATTTTGTGCGAGAACGAGTAGCTGCGTCAGATTTATTTCCACGAAGGATCAGCTGGCTGATGTACTTACTAAACCAGCCACACGACATATGCTAGATAGATTTAGAACCAATCTAAACCTTGTATTCATAACGGTTTAGATTGAGGGGGTGTGTTAGAATTGTAATCGGTCTAGTTTTCCTATACGTGTATGAGTCGTGTTGTAATCTTGTACGCTGATCAATATAAATACGTGGATAGCGTGGAGGCTTGACCTCACACAAGAACCCAAACCTGGTTTCACAAACTTGAAGGATCAAAGGGAAGAAGAGCGCAAACTATTACTATCTTGATTTGTGTAACCTTGTTTTATCCAACGTTTTCTATTAATGTATTGAAGATAAGCTGCGAATTACATCTTCATATTTGTAAGGACAAACATTTTCTATTAGTCTATGTTTACGAAGCAGATATTTTTTGGGCGACTCCCGATTTAGGCAGCACGCGTCGCGTAGACTCTTTAGTGCGTGATGTTGATGTGCTACGTAACATATTTATATATTCTGTTGAGTAGGCTTGGTTTGTGTGTGTCCAGCAACTCTGTTTGACTCAAATTAATTGGCAAGTCGGCACTGGTATATGTGTGCACTCATTCAGGTATTGTATGTTTATTTGTAGTTTCGAAGGGCAGCCTGTTTTCTATTATATGAAATAGAGAAAATATGATTACGTCTTAAGTGCCTGAAATAGAGTAGTAATAGATTCCCTGCATAATTACCTGACATTGCACATCGATCCCTTTGTTTTTGTACTCCACGCAGAGGCTCCTGGAGAACTGAACAATATACCTGGAAATAGAATTTAAAGTTTATTTAAACCCTTACTGAGTATGATTTATTATCAGATAGTAGAAAATATAGAAACGATTCTGTGGAAAGCAAAAGATCAACATCGTAGCTAACGGCTACGGCCCAGATAAGCCTAGTGAAAAGGACAGAATAATTGCACCACGTACGTACCGTTTGGAGGCGGCATAGACAGAGTAGAGCGGGAACGACGGGAGCGCCTCCGTGGTGCCGGAGCCGATGTTGACGACGGCGCCCCTGCCACGCGCCACCATCCCAGGCAGCACGGCCGCCGTCACCTCCGTCAGTGCCCAGAGGTTCACCTTCAACATACTCACCCACGCCTCCACGTCCGCCTCGTGCAGGTACAGCGCGCGCGGCGTGGCCACGCCGGCGTTGTTCACCAGCACGCCCACGTCCAGCCCCGCCACCGCCTCCCTCAGCTGCGCCATGGCCTCGTCGCCCTCACGGGTGGCGATCATGGCGTGGTCGAGGACGACGGTCATGGTCTGCACGGCGTCGTGGGTGGCGGCCGAGATGGTCTCGGAGATGTCGCGGAGCTTGGCGGGGTCGCGGCCGACGAGCACGAGGTTGAGGCCGAGACGCGCGAGCTCCAGGGCCATGGAGCGGCCGATGCCGGACGTCGGGCCTGTGACGACGGCCCAGGGGCCGTAGCGGCGGCGCAGGTTGACAGGGCGGCGCAGCAGGAGCACGAGATGAGCGAGGAGGCGGAGCGCGACGGCCGCGACGTAGAGGGCGCCGAGGACGGCCAGCGGGACGAACAACGGCTGCTGCTGCTGCTGGAAGAGGAGAGCGTCGGGGTTGCTCATGTTGGCTCTTTCCGGACTCGATTGTCTTTGCGATTGCTAATAGTACTACTGTACCACTGGTCTACTAATAGTACTACTGCACCAACGACCCGGGGCAATTGATAATAACCCCCCTAGTTCGCGCGCCTTCTATCATATGTCCCCCTTTGTGTCACTGACATGTGGGGCCCGTAGATTTTGCCACACCCAACGCCATTGCTGACCAGGCCGTGAATGACGGACGGACGGATCTTCCGTCCCATTCTGTAATGGCGAAAACAAAGTGCTCATAGTTCACGGAAGAAGAAACATGCACTCAGGACATGGCAGGCAAACTCGGTGCAGAACAGGAACATATCAACTAGGGATCGGGCCCGGGCCCACAGTGGTGCCATATGTGCCGGTGGCACAGGGCCCCAAAATTTTGGGGGCCCCAGAATCCGAATTTTGGGTACTCATATAAGTAAGCAAAAATGGAAATACAAACATGAATGAAGTAGTGGTGCGGTGGTCTGTGCGAAGTATGTTTTCCATCTCGTATAAGGTTCGAATCCTCCTTGCCCCATATTAATTTTGTCCACTTTAGCCACACCTACAAGCTTCAGCTAAATTGTACAGTCCTCTTTTCCGTTTATTATTTTTATCCATGGCTTTAACCGTGAAAAACTGAGTTTAGTCTCACGTACGCACTTTGGGTAAATGTTTTGAATCTTCACTGTCACGTATTATTTATGTCCATTGCTTTAAATGCTGAAAACAAAAATGAGTATAGCCACACGTGTATTTTTTTTCTCTGAGGGGGCAATGGATGCACTAAGCTTGCATGCTACAGAGTGATGCCTTGGGGCTACACCACACAGTAACCCATGAAAACAGGTGTATACCTTATCTATATGAGCTACTAATAAATATTTAAAATAAAATTTATCCATCTTTGTAAACCGTATTTTATTTAATAAAGAGAAACAAAATTAATAGTTAAGATCAGTTTAGGAAATCCGTAGGCCCTCATCTGGCCACCTGGACGCGAGGTACTGGGCTCATACGAGAGGCGACTTGTCGATCGATCAAGCTAGCGACGTGAGAAAACCGACAAGGAGCGTCGAGCTCTCGGTCGTGTTCTATTCCTTTCCGAGTTACTCTGCGCTTGCGATCGGATCACCCACCCCCAATCCTGATCGACACTTCGGTTGAGACTGATCGCCAAACTTTGAGAAAGAGAGAATGGGGCCCCATTTTATGCTTGGCACAGGGCCCCGGATTTTACCGGCCCGGCCCTGCTAGGGATATTGATTTGAAAAGTTTGAGATAGTAATTTGGACACTCAGTTTAAAGTTGGTACAACTTTCTTATTCCTCAAAACTGCTAAATTGGGATACCCTGGACCGGGACACAGACACGTGGTGAAGATAAGAGGACTCCTCGCACCATCTTTTATAATCAATATCATGATATATCTATAATAGCAAATAGTATATTGCAGAAATACATGAGCTGACTACAGCGATTACAAAATAAAATTTAAAAGGAACAAGCAAATATTCGAGATTTTCGGACTCTTTAGTCTTTCATGACACAATCTTCTACTATTCTGAAAGCAGCCATAAAAACATGACATAGATATCAAACCATAAACCATAGACCTGACCCTTGTCAATATCAATCCCATCCGCCTTAAAAGAGCACCCGCGGCAGCGCAAATATCTCTTGCAACAACCATCAGGACGCACAACCTGCATAAAACCACCGTGTCTACAATTTTGTAGTGCCTGTCTTCCAAGCTGGACCTTTCCAAGTTTAAATATAGACAACAGCCACTCAATCAGACTATAATTTCTTCCTTAAAGCATAGAAATATCTATGCATTATTTTGTCTCTCTATTACACAAGGTGCGCGGCTGAGAATTACATCTCCCACTTGAGCTAAAAAAAAGAGAAGAGCGAGTGCAAGTGTCGGCATTGCTAAGTAACATGGATTCCGCAACACCTTTTAGCTTTTAACCGGGCGGCAGAAATGACTTTGATTTCCACAAGATAAGAACCTACAATGCAGCTTCAGATACAGCGGCTCAACAAACTCATTTTCCGAACGTGTGTCTAGCTTTCGAATGAAGTACTGCCAAACAAGAGAAGTGGAGGTGGTCACATCCATCCCATAACTCCACAGCGGGTCAAACAACAACTAATTACAGAAATGTTTCAGGAATTACAGGGGTACATGAGTGACCACGACGTACATTTTCATTCTATACTTGGGTTACCGGCCAAAAATACTTGATACTGTAGACAGGAGACTTGATGAGAGAAATTTCAGACCGCTAGAGCCTCCAGGGAAGTAGGATATGGTGTAGTAAGCAAGAGCCAGAACCTAGGTCAGAAGGGAGAGGTAGGTCATCACACTTGTTAAAGAGAAAGTTTAAACGAGTCTGAAAAGAGTGTCGGGCGTGAAACATAAGATGATGCAGCCTAAAAGATGGCAACCATATGCAGTGAATACTGAATTGTTTCTCGGAGTTGGAATAACATTTGTACAGAAAGCGAGATAATGAAATCAGTTTTCTCATTAACAGAGAGCATATTATAATAATGCTCATTGGGTCATGGCTCTTACAGAAGCTTGTCCTCATTTCAACCATATACCATATAAATTAAGAATAAAAAGACAAGGCAATAAGATTGTGGAAACAAAGACATACCTGAAGGATCGAGAATATCACTGACAGAAAATAGCTGTGAAGGACCATAGAGGCATAAATGGTGCCGACCATGCACCCAGTGAAACCCAGTGTAAACGGTAGCCTCTGAAAGAAAAAGATACCGGTTCTTCTTATAAGAAACCCCATGCATTTGAGGACTACATGAATATCCTACCTTTCTAATAAAGCAGGGCACGAGCCTTTTTGTAATCCAAGAATACTGAATTAAGTTCAATTCATTTTGCAAGGAGATATCCAAATAAGCATTACTGCACAAAACCTCGAATGTCGGAAATTTCTTAGTTCATATATTCTCAGGTTGAGTCAACTTTTTTTTATAAGATGGAGAAAAAGGCCAAAGAACTTCTTATGTTGCAGCCGGTATTGAAAGAACCAAGACCAAGAGGTACCGCTAAATATAAGAAGTCAGGCGACATCAATTCTCAAAGGTTGGTTAGCTTGAGACCTTGAGTGCTTGTAAACTTACTGGACAGGTCAAAATCCATCGACTCTGCCATCACAGAGCTCTGAACTTTCACTATTCACTTATTTTGGTCTGTTGAGATCATAAGATGCTTCCTACAAATACTTGATTACGCTACATGCTTTTTTAACTTGTTCCCGTTTGAGCCACATCCAACCTGGACTTTTAAATTTCTGAATATTGTGGCATCTACGTGTTCAACAACATAAATCAACAAGGTTATATGCAGCAAAGAGAGAGTAGTACCTCTTTGGATGTCATGTGTGCGAGCTGGTTGGCCGGCCCCTTGAGCGCGAAGAGGGATGCGATGATGAGCGCGCACCCGAGCGTGAAGCAGATGGCGAACTTCTGGGGCACGAGCACCATGACGGGGAGGAAGAGCGTGAAGGCGATGAAGACGAAGAAGACGCCGGCGGCGAGGAAGAGGCCGAAGTACATGAGCGCCTTGCCCGACGGGAAGCCGCCTGTGGCGCCCTAGAAACTCCCCGACACGCCCTTGCTCATCCTGCATCCAGCACGCCGGCAGCCGGTCAGATCTCTCGGGGCGGGGAGAGGGGATCGGATCTGAGGGAGGGATTGGGGGGGGGGGGGGGGGGGGAGCGTACGAGCTGAAGGTGCCAGAGACGGTGTCGTTGGCGGAGCGGACGGCGGCCTCGATGTCGAAGGGGAGCGGGGAGGAGGAGGAGGCGTCGGTGCGGGCGGCCGCGTAGGAGTTCCAGTCGGCGAGGAGGGACGGCTGCGACTCGGACGCTGCGGCGGGGCCGGGCGACCCGCCCGTGAACCAGGACTGCGCCGTCTTCTGCATCGCTCGCGGTGGAGGCGAGATCGCCGGCGGCGAGATCGAGTTCGGCGCGTGCGAGCTGCGGAAGGAGTCAAGAGACCGAGGCTACTACTTACTTGCTGATGAAGCTTTTTTTTTTCTTCGTGCTGAAGGTTTTCGAGTCTTTTTGTTTTTCTTTTCAACGAGTCATTTTTGAATTTAAACGTACTAGCAAATTGCATCTAAACCTACATTTAGACTAATTTGAAAATACAGCAAGAAAAAAAGGGCTCTATGTCCCCATGTCTAAATTGTTGCGATGACAATGTGAAACTACATACATGCATGTAGACCACTGATCGCACGTTTGTAACCGCATCTGAGTGATGCCGGAAACGCTGTAGCCTGTTTTTTCTTCTCAATCTATCAAAGTCGACACGCAAGCCTTTTGCGTGTTCGCAAAAAAAAAAAACATGCATGTAGAACAAGTCAGCGATTTCGTTTCAAAACAAAAGAACACGTCGACGAGGACACGGCGATGCCTGTGGTGCTAACCGATTTGCTGAAGAGGCTCGCGCCGCCTCGGTTCCCGATGCTTCCTAATCCGAAGATGTCTACGTGGTATATACACTTGAGCGAAAAGACTCCAAGTTATACATATCTTGAATTTTTACACATGCATTGCTCATACTCATATAGATATACTACTTTTATTTGTGAACCACCTCCATGGCTTCGTCTCGTTTAAATAGGAAGATAGGGGAATGCTATGTCTTTTAGGGAAGGGGGCAGTAGTGAATAAATTGTCCAGAGACGCGACGCCAACAACCATGAGAAAGCTGCTTTATTGTCGTGCATTACCAACTGTGTGTACGAGACGCACCCCTCACCATTGTAGTCACAAATAAGCGGGTAGCTGGAGTAATTTTGTACTCCAACATCAGTCACTAAGAGGAGCACATGTATAGATTCTCAATAGCCATACCTATAAATTTCTAAGCATTGGCTCCTCCCTTATTTTATTTGTCACACATATGTATCGGTGTAAAAAATTCGGCCAGATAATTTCCAACCGTTATATGAGGTCGGTCAAGTAATGTTTCGCTAAGATCAAAACTATGTCAAAACAAGGTGCTCAAAACTTGAGATTGATAACTATAACCAATAGTTTGTTAAGATGGAACATTGTAGACATGTGGACATATATAAAAGATTTCTCTGGAGTTCCTCGCGGAAAATAGACACAACAATCGTCGGCCCAAAGAAACAGTCGATGGAACAAAACATTGTTACCTTACAAAGGAGAGATACTCAAATGAAAGAGCACTTGATCATGTAACTACGAAGATACCGATGCTCCTATACTTACTTGCTTATTTGTTTTTTGTTCCTTCGTGTTGAAGGCTTTAAGACTATTTTTTCTTTCTCCTTCCAACGAGTCATATTTGAATTTCTGAACCTATATTTTTATATTCATTTCGAATCACAGCACAAAAGAAGAACCAGGCGAGCCGCCCGTGAACCAGGACTGCGCCGTCTTCTGCATCGCTTGCGGTGGAGGTGAGATCTCCGGCGTCGAGGCGAGGTGGGGTGAGAGCAGATGGAGTCGTGAGACCGAGGCTCCTACTTACTTGCTGATTATTTTATTTTGCTTCCTGCTGAAGGCTTTCGACTTTTTTTCCTCCCTTTCCAACGAGTCATATTTGAATTTCATTACAAAAACGTAGCAAAATTGCATCTGAACCTACATTTTTAGACTCATTTCGAATCACATCACAAAAAAGAAGGTTGCAGTATGCAACTTTAGACATGTACAACACGGCGACTAGGACGTGACGATGTCTGTGGTGGTAGACGCCAACATGAACCACTTCGTGCCGCCTTGGTTCTCGATGCTTCCTAGTCCAAAGATGTCTACATACTATATGGACGTGAGCGATGTTTTAGAAAAGACTCCAAGTTACTCCTACATAACTTGTATCTTTTATATCAACGCACTTCTCATATAGACATACTAGTTTTATTTGTATATTTGTGAACCACTTCCATGGCTTCACTTGTTTAAATAGGAATGGTAATGCCTTTTGGGAATGGAATAGTAATATATTTTATTGTCCCTACATTTCGCACCAACAACCGGGCTAAAATTTCTCTAGTGTTATGCATTACTAATTGTGTATGAGAGAATCAGGGTGTGCATCCCTCGTCATTGTAGTATCTTAGAAGGAGGTTTCATGCGTAGACGATGATAAAATGGAGTAACTGTGTAGTCTCCGACAGTCAGCGGGATTAGCACGCGTATAGATTTCGCAGTAAGGGAGCATACATATGACTCCCTAAGCATTCTCTCCTAACTCGTTTTATTTGGCACATCTGACCCTTTAGTTGTGCAAACTATTAACATGTTACTTTTAACTTTAAGATAATATAAAAAATAGTTGTGTGCATTAGCATGATTTAGAGGTCGGGATACCGACATTTCAAATAAAAAAAGTATCCACATAGTTGTGAATAATTTCCAGCAGTTTTATGAGATTGGTCAACTAAAGTTTTAGTTTGGTTAGATCAGAATTATGTCAAAACAAGGTGCTCAAAACTTGGTATTTCCAGTTTGTAACAATTAGCCTGATAAGATGGAACATAATTGCACATATAAAGGACTCCTCTCGAGGCGTCGGAGCGGACGGCGGCGTAGGAGTTCCACTCGACGAGGAGGGACAGCTGCAACTCAGACGCGGCGACGAGGCCGGGGGACCCACCAGTGAACCATGACTGCACCCTCTTCTGCATCGCTCGCGGTGGAGGCGATAGCGCTGACGATGAAGGCGAGATCGAGTTCTGAAGGAATTGCTGAAGTTTTTTTGCTTTGTGCTGAAGGCTTTCAACTCTTACTTTTTTTTCCTCATTCCAACTGAGTTATATTTGAAATTCAATTACAAAACGTAGCAAACTGCATCTGAGCCTACATTTGGGCTCATTTCAAACTACAGTAGGAAACCCACGCCCATGTCAAAATTGTTGTGATTGCAGTATGCAACTTTAGACATGAACACAACGACGAGCCCGTAACGATGTCCGTGGTGGTAAACGCTTTGATGATATGCTTCGCGCCGCCTCAGTTCCTGATGTTTCCTAGTCCGAAGATGTCTACTGTATATGGACTTGAGCTACGTTTCAGAAAAGACTCCGAGTTACTACTACTATGTAACTTGCAACTTCTACACAGGCACTGCTCGTCCAGACATACTAGTTTTTATTTGTGTATTTGTGAACCGCCTCCATGGATTCATCCCATTTAAATAGGAAGTGTCATATGTCTTTTGGGGAAGGGATGGTAATAAATTTAATTTCCTTAGATGTGACGCCAACAACCAGAAGAACAGCTCATTAGTGTCATGCATTACAAACTGTGTACGAGAGAATCAGGTGTGCATCCCGTATCTTCGAGGTAGGTTTCATGCGTAGACAACGATAAGCTGGAGTAATTTTGTAGTCTATGACAGTCACTACGATTAGCATGCGTATAGGTTCTCGGCAAGAGAGCATACATATAACTTCCTAAGCATCGTCGACAAGAACTCCTACGTTGTGGCCGCTCTGACGCCTCGAGAGGAATCCTTTATATATGTGCGATCATGTTCCATCTTATCAAGCTATTGGTTATAACTGGCAATACCAAGTTTTGAGCACGTTGTTTTGACATAGTTCTGATCTAACCAAACCAAACCATCAGTTGACCAATCTCATATAAGTGTTAGAAACTATTCACAACTACTGAACTACATATTTACATATCTTGACGAATTTGTGTCATCTACTAAGTTTTTTGTTGTTGAAATGTGGATATCACAGCCTCTGCATCCATCGTCATGATGATACACACTACCTTATATTGTTGAAATGACGAGTTAGGAGAAAATGGAGGGACGACTGCGACTCAGACGTGGCGGTGGGTCGTGCCAAGATCCGCCGGTGAACCAGGATTTCTTCATCTTCTGCATCGCGGTGGGGGTTAGATCACCGGCGGCAAGGCGAGATCGAGTTTGCATGTGCGAGCTGCGGCAGCCGAGCGGAAGGAGTCGACAGACCGATGCTCCTACTTACTTTCTGAAGGCTTCCGGAGTCTTTTTCCCCCCTCCCTGCCATGAACTCAAATGTGTTTTCCAACGAGGCATATTTGAACTTCATTTTGGAAACATAGTACCAAATTGTATTTGGACCTTCATTTAGACTCGTTGCAAATCGCAGTATCAAATATCGCTAAATACGTGGTGTTATTCTGTAGCTGGTTCTGCATCACCATCACAACGATAAGTTGGTGTTATTCTGTAGTCTAGCATGAGTAAACTACGAGGATCACATGTATATATAGATTCACAACAAAATAGGACATGGAGCTTGCAAGCCGGAGAGGGCGAGAGGCGCCGGTGAACCAAGATATTTCTGCACCGCGAGGAGGCGGGTTAGGTCCCTGGCGGCGAGTCGAGATTGCAAGCTGCTGGAGCGGAGAGTGGAAGGAATCAAGTGCGTACAGGAGGCTTGCTTCAGTGCGCCACCCTAAACATTTCAACTCCACAAATCCTGTATAGACTATTAGCTGGAGCCGAACCGAGCTCGAAACTCCTGGAGCCAGCATTGTAAATAATTCATGGAAAAATATAGCAAAATTCGAATCCCAGGTCTCTAAAACCAACAAAAGGATCCAAGCCGCTGTGCTACACATGTCTAAGTTATATAACAACCATTTAGTTAGAAATGTTAGAATTATCGTGTCATTCATAGTTGAGGGAAATGGATGCGGAAAGTATTTTTTGCACGTGGGCACTGCTGATCCCATTTTCTAAACAAATTTGAAAATGGAATTTGTATGCCCAAAATTTTCTGGAGAAAAATATACGCGTACATATAAACTAGAAGGAGACGGCGCGCTTCGCTGCGCCCACTTTGGTTGTCGTGTTTATATAATTATTTCTTTTATTTTCGCTAGGATGCTGCCATGTCGTTAACTGTAAACTCCTGCATGTCCTTAAGATAATAGGTGGTCCCCTCAAAAATTTCAAGGCATCACCTCAATATGTAGTCCCTCTCCGCGTATACCTCTAAGTTAACCTCAGAACTCATAAGCCTCATATCAGTACGATGGAATAGCATTTGACAGGCTGCAACGACCTCAAAGAACATACTTTTTTTTGGCAAAAGAATGTCCTAGTGACATGAACATGTACACTAAAAAGGAATACAACTGAACGGTGTGGCCATCCCAATAGGAAGTTTCGTACTTGTTTCATTCCTTCCAAAAGTTGTGTTCCTAGTTTGTCAAATAACTGTACCTCAAGGGAAAACTGGCATACTCACATGAACAAATGTGATAGGAGTAAACTACAATCAACATTAGAGATATGGAGAAACCTGGAAAATAAAAGACCATGTTTCTGGCATCTGTAATTTCAAAGAATGCCGACTAAACATACCATCTTCTTCAGCACCTTCCACATCATGCTGGCAACTTAAGTTATCTTTTCTATCATGGTGCTAGCCGTCTCCACTCTCCAGAGCTCCTCTGCTACAGGAATCATGTTCTTATTTGAAGGGTTTCTAAGCAAAGCCTGAACCCAGCAAAAACCCAGCAACTGCGACTATATCACCAACATTGCTGGACAACTAAGAAAATTATTAAGATCCACATATTTTCTATGAAACAGGATACATGTGTAGGATATTAAACGATTTGAATCTTCTAAACAACCTTCATTTTAGGTACCATAATTTTCTCAGTTTCATGTTAAGTATTTGAAGGTTATACATAATAGAGTAATTCAGATTATGAGAAGGACTAACTGGGAACTCCTTCCCATGAAAATTAACCGACATGAAAAGTAAGAAGTTATAATCATCTCTTTAGAAGTAACAATCACCTGTATATGCAGATCGACCCACCGATGAAAATTCCCCTACGACAAACATAAGAGTCTCGGAGATTACCACGAGTGAACCATAAATGTGAAGAGGAACCAAAATAACAGCAGCCCACGAGTCAACCTAGAAAATTTTAAGCAACTGAACCAAGAGGAACCAAAACTGTAAGAGGTGAGGGAGATGTAGAGCTCGCCATATTAGCCGCTGGTATGAACCGACAGTAAGATAAATTTTGGAATAGACTTGCAATTGCAGCTAGTGATGCATAGTTTATTTTCGAATACACAAGAAATAACTCGATGAGGGAATTAGTAGAATACTTACCTTCCACTAGTGGAAACATCATCAACAATCCTGGGTCCAGAGGGCCTTTGGTCCGGTTTTACAACCGGGATTAAATGGTCGGGACTAGAGGGGGGGGGGGGGGGGGTGGCTTTTATCCCGGGTGTCCACGACCCGGGATAGATGGGCCTCCACGTGGGCGCGGCTGGGCGCGCAGGGCGGGGGAGCTTTGGTCCATTTAATTATTTCCTATTAATTAAGATCACGTTGCGCATACAAAGTCACACACATATATAAAGTTGACACATCGATCGATGTCACGCGTGATGCATACATATAAGTCACACACATACGTTTTGATACATATATAATTAAGTCACACACCGACATCACGTTTCTCACGTCGAGATCACGTCAATTACATTGGAGGCAGAAAATAATTTCTAGGGTGAAAAAATTCTCCGGATTTCTTCAGGACCTCCTTGTTCAAAAATCCTGCCAATTCCTCTTGAATTGCTATAAGGCGCTTCGTTGGTATGAGCTTGTCCTTCTCTCGTTCCATCTAGATCAATAAGAAAATGTGAAATCATCAGAAAATGTGAAAATGGAAATGAACACAAATATGGTAATGAAGTAATTGCCGAGAGTGTATACAGACCTCTGTTGTTCTGAGCTTTCTATCCCGCTGATGAACAAAAGATCGTATGTACTCGCAAACATAATATCCACATAAATTATTCCCTTGTGCCTGCCTCAGACACCACTTTACAAAGAATAGAATTTAATCAAAATAACAATCAAGCATGATAATGGTGCTGAAACTAGAATTTAAAAGTTGCGCGGACATATATATAGTACTACTACTTACCTTGGTTTCATACCAAAACAGGTGCGGTTTCCAAGTCCCACGAACCTCGGTAATGAACTTTTCCCAAACCCTGGCCGGCAAAAGAAAAAATCAAAGGACTTGAACGAACGAAAGAGATCGATATATAGAGCGATAATGACTGAAGTTACCTCTGAAACATTGCTTGCAAGTTGATATAATCGTCCATATCTTTCCTTAACGAGTCCAGGACTTGAACGCATGCTTGTTCAGGTCTAATGTCTACCAGAATCCAATGGTTCTTCACACATTTATATGTCCATGAGTTACACTAAACATCGAGTAAGCAAAGTAGAATGTGTAGAAGGTACGGTAACACTCACCTGAAGTTGTAAGGAAGAAGTATATCTTCACATGTATGGTGTTTCACTAGATATTGGAGCATGTAATGCTCGGTGTCCTCGGGATGGTTCCTTACGGTTACTTCATGAATCCAATATGGGTCCATGAACCCTAAACTATAGATTCCGTTGTCTCTGCATTCGACGATCTTCATTCTGCATATATAATAGCGTACAAAAGAATAAAGTTAGATAATTGGCAACGAACGAGCTGAGATAGAGACTTAATTAAATTGCATAAAATAAATCACTTACAAACAATAGCAGCTGATGATGGCTTTGTCGAGGGAGTCTTGATTGAATAACTGAAATATTTCGTCAAACGGCACATACATCGCGTTATCCTCTAAATAATGGTCTTTCTTATATGAAACGTGGAAATACTCATGGTGCCCTTTACGGCTCCCTCGTACCACTCATGCAAACGTCGCAATTGTGTCGGCAGAGATTTGACCATCTCAGGTCTGACCAAGGGCTTCCCGTAGGCATATGTCCATGCATACATATACTCTTTGGGGTTTTCTATGCGAATTGTGTCTTGCTGTATTTCCTTATCGGACACCACTTTGAACGCGGGGACCGACTGGTTTGCCTGTTCTCCGAGCTGGGCCACTTGTTTCCCGGATTTCTTATTAGCTTCCCTCTTTTGGCGAAATGCAGCCTCCTTCTCCTGCTGGGCCTTTTTAGCTGCCATCTGCTGCTGCTCCCTCTTTTGGCGACATGCCTCATTCTCCTGCAAATTCCGTTCTCTAATTAACTTTTCAATGGTACGATCATAGTCGTCTCGCAGAATAGGCGGCCGTGCCGGCCCAGTCGATAGATTTTTCAGAAATTGTGCCACTTTTCCCGGTGCTATTACCTCCTTTCGCATGTGCCGTTTCGGTGCCAATTGTTTTTTCACATCAGCTCGCACCGACTCCTCGAGTTCCTCTGGAGTCAAGTCGTAGGATCTCTTTGGAAGAGGCTTTCGCAACTCACGTTCCTCTCGAGTTTCTGGCGGGAAGTTTAAAGCGCACCTCTCTGTATATTTCGACGGGACTTTAGTTTCCGCGAAACAGAGCGCACTCTCTCTTGAGGTGGTGGGGATGGACTCGGGCTGGGCTCCCGACAGTCGTCACGAGGTGGCGAGGATGCATCTTGAGGTGGGGGGGATGGATCTTGAGGTGGTGGTGCAGGGGATGGATCATGACGTGGGGAGGGAGGATCTTGAGGTGGGGGGGATGGATCATGACGTGGGGAGGGTGGATCTTGAGGTGGGGGGTTGCTACTTGGAGGAGTCGGTGGCCTTGGCGGCGGCAATTTGGAAACAAGATGTATTTCTTTGGCCACAGAATGATGGACTTCTTGGCATCTCCTAGTGTCCTCTCGCCGTCACCTCCAGGAATGTCAAGATTTAGATTAGCATATAACGGCACAATGTCATCCACCCCGACAATAGCATAGCCAGCTGGAATCCCGCCGAGATGGTACCTTGGTCCAGGTTCATTCAGTAAAGCATAGCCGACCGCCACCTTGAAGGACAAGTTGCCCATTGCCATATGTAGCTCGCATTCTGTCTTCTCCGTGATATCATCCACGGGGTATCGAGTCGGCGGCGCTTCAAGTTCAGAATGTTCCATCTGCGTGGAACCCACGCTGCTTTTTTGCTGATTAGATGGGGCGGCTTCGACTTCTGGACTTTCTAGCTGCACACGAGATTCCCTTTGCTGACTTTGCTCCAGCTGATGCACCTTGCGTTCCAATGCCGATAACCGGTCGCTCTCCTCCTTTTTCTTTCTCTGACGGCTTCTATAAGTGTGAGCGTCTGCCGGAAAACCTTGTGCCCAAGTAACTCCGTATCCATAACCTCGTACTCGTCCAACTTTTTCAGGATTCCCGAGTGCGAGTGACAGCTCGTCTTTCTCTCTGTCGACCTTGTAGGTTCCATTTCGAACTTGCTCTATTGCTTTCTCAAGTTCTGTGGTTATAAACCTAATCTTTGCCTCCCATTTTCCCTGAGCAACAATCTTCCCTGTGTCAGGGTCCAACCCAGCGCCATGCGCGAACAACCAAAATTTGGACCTATCGGGCCAGCCCGCTGTCTGTGGAATCTTCCCCTCATCAAGCAGTTTTGCTTCAAATGCTTCCCACTTAGGCACGGCAGCCTTGTAGCCACCTGCCCCCAAAGTGTGGTGATATTCCTTCTTCGCAGCATTTAACTTGTTTCTTTCCGATCGGGCCACAGCGGCCTCCGATTCTCTTTGCTCTTTAAATAAGGGCCACTGGTCGTTTAGCTTCACTTGTGCTCCGGTGAATACTGGAGTGTATTCAGGATCTTTTTCCTTCTCTTCACAATAATCTTTCCATATAGTTTTCTTGTGGGTTCGGAACTGTTCGGCAGCCTTGCCAAGAGTCCACTCCTTGACTTTCTCCATCCACTTCTCGTTTTCTGTCACTTCTGGAGGCAGGGTGACCTTTGTCAAGAGCTTCTCCCAAAACAAATCTTTTGTTTGGTCGTCGACATAAGTCCAAGTCTTGCTCCCGTCCTTCCGCGGATGCCATTCTTGACATGTGATCGGTACCATGTCCCTAACTAAAACTCCGCATTGGTTTATAAATTTGCGGCGGCACTCTAAGGGTTGCATTGGTTGGCCAGTAGCATCAACTATGTCGATCACTACCCTTTGACCCTCCTTCATCGGCTTCGACGGGCCTCGAGGCTTCATGGCTTTCGACCCTTTCGACCCTTTCGACCCTTTCGACACTCTAGATGCAGATGATTTGCTTGTTCCAGAGGGCTAAAAGAAAAAAAAGATTCGTTAATAACCGCAGGATCAAATAATTAAGCTATGTCATCGATCAACAGAGGCTTAATTAATATATACCTCGCCTGAGTTTGTTACTACCACTTCCTTCTCTACACAAATTTCTGCTCCCTCACCGGAGTCATTGAGAAATTGGGAGCTGAATTCCTCTAAATTTGCCACATCGTCTTCTTCACCGACAGGCGCGGCTGCACGTCCTGCTATAATCATACACATTCGCTCTTCACGATCCTCGTCTCTAACGCCGAGGCCCGAAAAAGTGGATCCAATGGCTCTCCACGCTCCTCGTCTATGCCGAAGTCGTCCGGACAATTTGGATCCATGGCTCAATTAATGTGCCTGCAATCAATTTTGTAACAAGAATATGAATATCCATATGTAAAATTAAATGACACTCAAATCCATGGCTCAATTACATCTAAAATTTGCAAAAGAAGAAAGCCTACAATTGATTTACAAGATGAACAAGATGGCAATTTTAACTATATAATTCATTTTGGTTATAGTTACAAAATGAACTTAATTCATAGCAAAATTCATAGCAATTTTAATCAATTTTACAAGATGGCAAATTTACAAGATGGCAAATTGATTTACAAGATGAACAAGATGGCAAATTTTACTATAACTTAGATCAATGATTTGGATCCAAAATTCATAGCAAAATTCATATCAATTTTAATCTCCACATGAACTTAATTAGAACAAAATGGCATAAAATTTTAATCTAAACATCACTAAAATTTTAACTTAATCTAAACATCACTTAATTAGAACAAAATGGAATTCAAATTCATAGCAAAAAATTCATAAACATGAACAGAATTCAAATTCTGCCTCTGCCTCTGCCTCATCACTAAAAAATCATCAAATTCAAATTTAGATTTAATTATTTTTGACATGAACAAAAAAAAAGGCCTCTGCCTCCTCTGCCTAGCTATCCACCACGACGTCGACGGCGTCACGGCGGGCGCCGTGCCCCTCCAGCAGCAGCGCGCGGCACGGCGACCTGTGCGGCATGGCGACCTACGGTGGCGCCCCAGCCCATCCCGCCTCCACCCGCCCCGTGGCCGCCCCTCCAGCAGCAGCGCGCGGCGCGGTAGGGTTTCGGCCGGCGGCGGGGAAGAGAAACAACGGGGAGGGGAGAGGATCGAACTGACCTCGGCGTGGTGCGGGTCGAGACGGCGGTGTCGGGGCGCGGGGAGCAGCACGCCGGCGTGGGTGTCGGGCGCACGGCGTCGCGGCGCCGGAATTGGGGAAGACACCCGCGCGCGGCGACGTCGGGCGCACGGCGTCGGCGCCGGATCAGAGAGGCCGGGCGCGGATGCGGCAGCCGTGCGGCGTACGGGGAGGGGCGGCGCGGCGTCGGAGAGGCCGGCTAGGGCGCGGAGCAGCAGCCTTGCGGCGTCGAGGAGGGGCGGCGGCGTCGGGGAGGAAGAGGCGTCGATTTGGACACTTGGTGAAAAAACGGGGTGGAAACCACCCAAATCCCGCGGAAATCGACCTTTCATCCCGGTTCGTGGCTGGAACCGGGATGGATGACCCTTTCATCCCGGTTGGTAACACCAACCGGGACCAAAGGTCTGTCTGGGCCGCGAAAAATTGTGCGCGAAGCCCAGCAGGCCTTTGGTCCCGGTTGGTGTTACCAACCGGGATGAATGGTGTTTTTCTTTTTTTTCTTGTTTCCTTTTCTTATTTCTATTTCTGTTTTCTTTTTCTTTTACATCTATTAATTTAATCGCTTTTGTAGTTTTGTTTTTCTTTTACATGTTTTTGAATTGTTATTTTAGTTTCTTTTTAAAATTTAACTTAAATGGTCCAATATATATGAAAGGCCTTTTACATTCCGTACTGCGGGTCTACGTTTACCCCACCATCCAGGTTGTACCATTTGCACCGGAACAAAGGTACCTTGAAAAAAGGTCCGTAGTCAAGTTCCCATATCTGCTCTATGTACCCATAATATGTGTCCTTTGTCCCATTGTTGTTTGATGCATCAAAGCGGACACCACTGTTTTGGTTGGTGCTCTTTTTATCTTGGTCGGCCGTGTAAAATGTATTCCCATTTATCTCGTACCCTTGAAAAGCCAATATAGTCGAAGATGGTCCTCTGGCCAACAAGTTTAGCTGTTCTTCGACAGTGTTGTCATTAATGAGACGTGTGTGCAACCACCCGCAGAAAGTCTTCAAGTGTTCTTTTTCAATGCATTCTTCAGCCATTAATGAGCGTAAAGTATTCTTGTGTTCCTCGATATACGGAGCCACCAAGCTCGAATTATGTAGAACTGTGTAGTGTGCTCGATTGAAAGAATCCCAGTCAGAAAATATTTGTTTCTTTCCTAGTGTTCCTTTTCCACGCAATCTCCCCTCATGGCGCGATTGAGGAACACCGACCGGGTTAACGTCAGGAATAAAGTCAACACAAAACTCAATGACCTCCTCTGTTCCATAACCCTTGGAGATGCTTCCTTCAGGCCTAGCACGGTTATGAACGTATTTCTTTAAGACTCCCATGAACCTCTCGAAGGGGAACATGTTGTGTAGAAATACAGGACCGAGAACTTGAATCTCTTCGACTAGGTGAACTATGAGGTGCGTCATAATATTGAAGAAGGATGGTGGGAACACCAACTCGAAGCTGACAAGACACTGAACAACATCCTTCTGTAAAGTTCCTAGAGTCAATGGATTGATCACCTTCTGAGAAATTGCATTGAGGAATGAACATAGCTTCACAATGGGTAGTCGAACATTTTCCGGTAGAAGCCCCCTCAATGCAACCGGTAGTAATTGTGTCATAATCACATGGCAGTCATGAGACTTCAGGTTTTGGAACTTTTTCTCTGCCATGTTAATTATTCCCTTCACATTCGACGAGAAGCCAGACGGGACCTTGATACTGTTCAGGACTTCAAAAAAGATCTCCTTCTCTTCTCTGGTAAGAGCGTAGCTGGCAGGACCTTGATACTTCTCTGGATTAAGGTGGTCGTCTTTCGTCTTCTCGTGCATATGTTGATGGTTCAGTCGTGCATCCGGTGTATCTTTCGTCTTCCCATACACACCCAAGAAGCTTAGCAGGTTCACGCAAAGATTTTTCGTCACGTGCATCACGTCGATTGCAGAGCGAACCTCTAGGATTTTCCAATAGGGTAACTCCCAAAATATGGATTTCTTTTTCCACAAGGGTACGCGCTTGTTGGCGTCTTTCGGAACAGATAGACTGCCAGGACCCTTTCCAAAGATTACTTCTAAATCCTTGACCATCTCATATATAGCATCACCATCAGGGCAGGTAGGCTTCGTCCGGTCATCAACCTCACATTTGAAATGCTTGCCTTTCTTTCTTACGGGATGCTCAGGTGGAAGAAATCGACGATGACCTGGGTACACATTCTTGTTGCCTACATATATACTTTCAGTCTTATCTAGACAGTGCGTGCAAGCATTGTATCCCTTGTTTGACTGTCCTGAAATGTTACTAAGAGCAGGCCAATCATTGATGGTTACAAACAACAACGCTCGTAGGTCAAATGCCTCTTGTTTGTGCTCATCCCACACACGTACCCCTTCGTCACTCCACAACTCTAAAAGTTCTTCAATCAATGGCCTCAGGTACACATCAATGTCGTTGCCGGGTTGCTTCGGACCTTGGATGAGCACCGGCATCATAATAAACTTCCGCTTCATGCACAACCAAGGAGGAAGGTTATACATACATAGAGTCACAGGCCAGGTGCTATGACTGGAGCTTTGTTCCCCGAAAGGATTAAAGCCATCTGTACTTAGACCAAATCTTATGTTCCTAGCGTCATCTGCAAACGTCTTGAAGGTCCTGTCGATTTTTCGCCACTGCGACCCATCAGCGGGGTGTCTCAGCATCATGTCTTTCTTACGGTCTTCTTTGTGCCATCGTAACAACTTTGCATGCTCTTTGTTTTGGAACAAACGTTTCAACCGTGGTATTATAGGAGCATACCACATCACCTTGGCAGGAACCCTCTTCCTGGGGCACGGATCGCCGTCAACATCACCAGGGTCATCTCGCCTTATCTTGTACCGCAACGCACCGCATATCGGGCACGCATTCAAATGCTCGTACTTCTCACCGCGATAGAGGATGCAATCATTGATGCATGCATGTATCTTCTGCACCTCTAATCCTAGAGGGCACACAATCTTCTTTGCTTCGTACGTACTGGGGGGCAGTACGTTATCCCTTGGAAGCATCTTCTTTATTATTTTCAGCAAATTCTCAAATCCTCTGTCAGTTGTACCATTCTCTGCCTTCCATTGCAGCAATTCCAGCGTGGTACCAAGCTTCTTCTGGCCATCTTCGCAATTTTGGTACAACAATTTTTTGTGATCCTCTAACATGCTATCCAACTTCGACCTCTCGTTTTCACTTCCGCTGTTTATCCGTGCATCAAGAATGGCCCGGCCAAAATCATCATTGGGCTCATCATCATTGGGCTCTTCTTCAGCTTCGTCTTCCCCCATTGGAGTATCACCGTCTGCAGTGAACGTAGGATAGGTGTCATTATCCTCTTCTTCTTCATTTTCTTCCATCATAACCCCTCTTTCTCCGTGCTTGGTCCAACAATAATAACCATCCATGAAACCCTCCTCCAACAGGTGGACGTGAATGGTTCTTGACGTAGAGTAATCCCGCTTATTCTTGCAGACTCTACATGGACAAAGAATATAACCACTCGACGGCTTGTTATCATTAGCCACACGGAGAAAACTATGCATGCCATTGATAAAGTCGAGACCGCGTCGGTCACTGTACATCCATTGCCGGCTCATCTGCATTATATAAATATATCAAAAACCATTACACTACATCATAAATATATAGTACTGACCAAATTAATTAATACAAGTTCATCACATTAAAACCAAAGTAGAGTAGTGCCCAAATGTAATACATTGTTCTAATGAAACATACATTAATTGAACCTAACATACAACTATCTAAAGAATTTAAATCCAACAACAAATGCGATCAAAATCGCAACTAAGGTAACTATTGAACCAACAGCATAATGATACCAAGCCTCTCGACTAATGGCATATTTTCTAATCTTTTTAAGCTTCAAGCGCATTGCCTCCATCTTCATCTCGTGAGCAGCGACGACGACCCCGTAAGCATCATCGATGTCGGCAATCTTCAAGTCCAATACACTCTTCTCTTCTAGGTATTGGAGACAAAGATCTTCGCTTATCTTCAATTTTGCTTTCAAATCGTCGTTTTCCTTTTTAAAATACTCGACAATAGGGTCGACTGGAATTTCCGGTTCAACTACCTCCTAAATAAAAATATCTCTACGTCAAGTTGGTCGGGCATGAGTGTGATAAACACGAAACGAAACAAATAGTTATGAAAATATACCACATCCGAATCATAGATCGGACGAGGGCCGACGGGGACGGATATCAAAACCATGACACTATACATATAAAAAACATAAGAAATTAATTATACAAGAAATAAATATGCATTTAAATCATACAAGTATATATATAGGTTTTAAAAATAAAAGATAAAAAAGAGGCTCACCAAAGTGGTGCCGGTGACGGGACGACGCGGGCTATCGACGGCGGTGAGGACGGGGACAACACTAAAATCCACAAATAATAAATTAATTTGAGCTCGCAAATACACTTTCTAGCTTGGGCATTTCATCAAACACCTTGCTAGCATTACAAAATTGAAATGAGCTAAACTAGCAACGAAATGAGCTAAAGTTGCAACGCCGGAGGAAAGAACGATGTTGCTAACCTTTGAATAGATGGGGTGCCTTCAATCCTCTCAAATGGTGCAAAAAAATGGGGATTAATTTGAGTGGGAGAGAGGAAAATGGAGGAGAAATGGTGATGAACTCGAGCTAGCTCGGGGTGGAAGAAGATGATATAGCAGGGAGACCCTTTGATCCCGGTTTGTAACACGAACCGGGACCAAAGGTCCCCTGCCAAAGGGGCCCAGCGCTGAAAAGCATGTGCGCGCATGTGAGGACCCTTTGATCCCGGTTCGTGTCACGAACCGGGACCAAAGGTCCCCCCCGACCCGGGAGCAATGCCCACGGGCGCCCCGCCCTCCCGACCCGGGATCAATGGTGCATTGATCCCGGGTTGTAATTTGGCCGGGATCAAAGGTGAAAACGGAAGCCCTGTTTTCTACTAGTGTTCCCAGTTCATCACAAGTTCTTCTAAATGAAAGCATGGATTTATTTTCAGTGGTTATGAGTGCATCTAGTGACATTGTAATATTTAAGATTTAGATTTGAACAATTCGATAGCATATTAATCTGTATGATACAAAATTGATCAAGCAAAATGTTTTGTGACGAGAAACTTTGTAGTTTGTAAGTATATAAGATGTTCAGCCTGCACTAATCCCAAATATGGTGCCTAGTCGAAGGCTAAATATTGGAGGGGTACTTCTGGCTACTAAAAAACAATGTTTTCTTTGCTAATTAAAACCAAATATTAGTGTAGGCTGACAGAACTACACTTATTTTCATGCATACATCAGATTGTGTTACATTATCAAGCAACTGTATTTTCTTAAAAGCACCTCACACCCGTGAGAACTCCTAGTAAAGAGAACTACCATTAGAAGGGGCCAATAATACATCCAGTATTACTTATACAATCCACGGAGACGAAAACATGACAACAAAGATACACACTGCATCCTAATACTTTATCCAAAGTATGCAATTCTTAGAATGTGTCACAGACCTAAACAGCCTTAAAATCCGATGCAATGCAATATATTCAGTTTAAAATCCATGGAGAAGGAAACAGGACACCAAAGATACACACTGCATCCTAATACTCCATCTAAAGTATGTCATTTTTAGCATGTTTCTTGTACCCAACATCCTTACAATCCAATGCAAGAAATATATTCATTATGGAATAAATCATACATACTTTTGGGGTTCCTTGCACACATGACCTGCAGTACACCCTGATCCTCTTGAATCAACACTAAGATCTCTAGTCCATTCGGTGTGGCAACAAAGCAGGCATTGCTCAACAATCTGTCATCTACCAACATTTCTTTATAAAAGTATCAAATCCATCCCATATATCTCAATGTGAAGAATTAGAATGCAAGTTAAAATTGCTGTAGCTAAACCTGGCTCGCTATGAAGTAGGCATAAGTCATCACTGCTCGAGAAAATGGGCATGGATGCATGGTACTAAAACTAAAGAACCATATGGCTGTTATGAAATGCAGTGTTTAGTTTGATTTTAAGTTATAGTAAGAAAAAAAATCAATCATTGAAGACCAATGTGCTCAAACAGACTCTTGTAACTATTTCCATAATGAGAAAATTGTTGATTTCACTATGTAGATATAATGATCATAGCAGAACATAAGTTCATTTATACAAACACATACAAATTTACCGCAACGAACAAATCCACTGGAAAATTAAGAGTACATTCTTTAATGAACTATAATTAAGATTTGTACAATACTTGATGCATTTTCATATCATGGTCCTATGCTGCCAAATGGATTTAAATTAACATCACTCACTAACAAGAGTTCTCTTGGCGTATTAAAATAGATCTTAAAAAATAGGAGCATAGTATAGAACATCTCGATCAAATAACACAATCACATTACCTGATGATGCATAGTGCATCATGGATACTGCGGCCAACTTCCTCACTAACCAATTGGTTGGATCCATAAACAAGCACAGTGACAGTTCTCCCCTTGACACTAGTAATCTTCACAATCTTTCCGTCTCCAACAGTGTCATGTGTAAGTATCAAATATCAGATATTCAACTCTACTTTACATTAAAACAATATTTAAATCTTAAAAAACAAGAACTATGTACTGGTTGCTGCTCAAATCTTGTGAAAAGAACAGAATGAACAAGCATTGACTTGTGTAAGAGCAATTATGCAACGATAGACGATAGTAAACATTTGTCAAGCTCTGTTCCTAACTACTCCAAGCAGCCAAATTATCATGTCATATGTTTTCATCAAATTACTTACATGTTTGCCACCACACTATTAGCATTCATGAATACTACCACAGAACAGCATGATGCATCACTATGAAGCCATTTTTCTATTACTAAGATATGGAAACATTGAAAGTGCAGCTCCCTTGGTGGGCATCACTCTTAGAGCTAGTAAAGGCTACAACACAACTACATGCTGTTTCACAATCGAAGGCATGGCAGCAACCAAACTAAAATTTCAGGTATAATTCCATGATACACCCTTAAGTAGGAGATGGCTCAAAGCTATTCTTAGCTTCTCATTAGGAGAGTAGTCTGGTAGCTCAAAGACCTCCATCCTATCTAACACAGGAGCTAAAAACAACTTACAGCGGGAAGGCAAGAAAATAAATAACAACATGATTGACGATGCATACCATCAGTCAAAAAGTACCAAAGCTATTGAAATATCTAGAATTTTGAAAGGAGTATGGTCAGAGCACCTGAAAATAATTAACATAAGAGTGGCTATCATGGTAATCATATATTTGCTTCAAACATCGCCACTTAAATTCTTATCGCTTTTGTAGTTGTGAACAAATAGATTAACCAGCGTATACTCTGGGAGGATCTGCGAGTACACATCAGGAGGCGTTGCTGGATTACGGAGGCAGAGGAGATGCCGGTGCGGCGACGCGCTGGCGATGGTGTGGTGTTTCTACCATGGCGACGAGGAGAGCGTCCGAGCTCAGTGGCAGAGATAGCTGGCGAGTGGAGGGTTCGTTGGTGGTTTTCTTTGAAGAGTCTGATGGTCGTATTCTACTGGCGTATGGCGTATGGCGTATGTTCGTATGCCGATCCACGCTATCGAGGAGGCGATCTGAGAAGAGGCGATCTGTTCGCTTGTGGTATTCTTCCTGCTATGCTGGCGGAGTATGCGATCGTATGCCGGTCTTATCTATCCTCTGAAGTGGTCGATCGTCGTATCGGAGCTGATCAACATGGATGTGCTATTTTGATTGCTACGGCATGGTTTCTTGAGGCAAGCTCTTCTTACACCCTTCATGTATTTTGTGAAGTATGCTTTGATGTGAATATTGTGTGATACCAAGAGTGGTACGAGCTTTGTGTTGATACACGGGGCTAATGCGCTGGTGTCGTTACGGTGATGGATCCGTAGGAGCCACCGGTACGAGCCGGGCTTAGCACGTATATTCGGCATGTGAATGAACACAATGTTTTTATAAAGTAAACTTGGTGCTACGAAGGTGATCGTATTGTACCGATCACAGTACAGGTATGGGACTGTCTGAGTTCTCCGCGAGGGCGGCCCTTTAATGGAAAGTGTCGGTGATGGATCCGTAGGAGCGACCGACATCGAGTAGGTCAGGGTGTCCGGTGTCCGAGCGGGTAAAAGGGCTCTGCTCGTTCTGAAATCCTGTGTGGTTCTAGGCGAGGCTGTCGATGTCGGAGTACCCCTCTTAAGAGTGTAAAAGCGTGGATATTCACCCCTGTGATTTTCGGGTAGGGAAACTCACTTTCATATGTGGCACCTTGTGTTTTTAACCTGCTTGACAACTTAACCACACAACAAATGATTTATTTGGTATTTTGAAAACCTGGGGTATTTTACAAAGTATATGAAAGTGTATGAATTGTTTGCCGAGTATGATTTTATCGTACTCACCCTTGCTTTCTATGTTTTTTATAGCAGAGTTCACAGCGGAAGACGTTGTCCGAGGAGTAGGCTGGATCAGTGGGTGGGAAACGACTAGAGAATCTAGTTATTCCTGTAAATGTAATAATCCTGTAAATGATTAAATGAGCTGCTTGAGATCCACTGTGCTGGTTTAGTCCTGCTTCTCTAGCCTTGCACGTGTGTAGACTTTCGAGTCTATAGACGCGCGGCGGCTGTCATTCTAACGGGCCGGGTCTTGGGACGTGACAATACCTATATGTCCTACTAGACATTTGGAATCACATGCACACCGACACTAAACAACTTGATTTGGAACCGTAATGTGGGACCTTCAACATATAACATAATTAGGAGTGTTGCATGTGGGTCCACATGAACCAAAGGTGGTAAGATGTGGCTATGAGATTGTTTCACGTGGGTCCACATGTCCTAAATGTGCTGGTACCAAGATGGCTAGGAGTTGCATATATGTTGGTCCACATGTTACAAAGCTGGTACATACATATCTATATGACCTACTAGTCATTTGGAACAAACTGCACCGGCACTAGACAACCTAACTTAGAACTATCATGTGGGTGAGTGGGTCCTACAACATAAGGAGTGTTGCATGTGGGTTCCACATGTTCCAAATGTGGTAAGATATACTTTTTTCCAGATTTTTCTGAAACATACAAATGTGATTTTCAATCTTGTTTAGAAAACGGGATCACCGGTGTCCATGTGCAAAAACAAGTTCCGCTATCCCTTTTATCTTAAACTAGTTGAATACCCGTGCGTTGCTACGGAATAACATACGCATATATATAGGCAATGATAAATATAGTTTATATTTCGTGAAAATGATTTGTGTGTGATGTGTGCATTATTTTCTTACACATTGTAAACGTGTGATGTCCTTGTTATGCTCCTCTTTAACTCACGCACCCCATATCCATCATCAAGAAATAACATATGGCAGGCATAATTTTTTTTCTTTTTTTACATCAAAGTTTGACCATGGCGTCCCAACATTAATATGTATACGAAACATCACCGTAGAAAAACAAAACAATGGTGATGAAGATATTATAGACACCTCCACCCCCGCGTCGGGGAACACTACTCATCGCCACTATGGAACCTCCCCCCATCCCCCACTGCCACCGCAAGAGGAGTCGCCGGCAAAGCGCGTGCGCACCCCAGGGAAAGTATTGACTTTGCTTTTTGCTGCGAGCATCACGTCATCAAGATTTCACCGGGTCTGAGGCAATATATTTATCTTTGCTATGGAGCCCCCCCCCCCCCCGCCCCCGGAGTGGAGGGTTATGCTCGGTGCGGTTCCGGTCTAGTGGCGCTGTCGGCGAGGGGGGGGGGGGGGGGGAGGCTTGTAGGCAGCGATCTTTGATGATGCAGAGCAACAGTGTGGTGGGGTTTTGGTGTGCGGTGATATCTTACCGCTGCAACAATGGTGAACCCAATCGTGGAAGGTTGCCTCCAGGGATCTGGGTCGGCCCTTCTAGCCCGTTGGCTCAGGTTTGGTTGGCTTGTGGTCGGTTTCAGTGGTGGTGCGGTGAAGCGGTGTCATATATTCCGACCCGGAGAAGGTGGCGACTTGACTTTTTGCTGCGAGCATCACGTTATCAAGATTTTACCGGGTCTGAGGCAGTATCTTTTTCTTCGCCATGGAGCCCCACATGGCGTGGAGGGGTTGCGCCGCCGAGCTGGCTTGGGGGTCGCTGCTTGCGGGTCCGATCTAGCGACGTTGTCGGCGAGGGTGGGATGCCTTGTATGCAGCGATCTTTGATGACGCAGAGCAGCGGCATGGTGGCCCCTTGGTTTGCGGTGCTATCCTACCGTTGCAACAATGATGAACCCGCTCGTGACGGTTGCCTCCAGATCAGGTCCGGGTCGGCCCTTCTAGCCCACTGGCTCATGTTTGGTAGGCTAGTGGACGGTTTCAGTGGTGGAGCAGTGTTGCATGTTCCGCATCAACGACGATGAGTCTCGGCGGCGTGGTGTTTACTCTTACAACCCGAGTTAAACATTGGTGAACCCGATCGTGAAGTTTGCCTCCTGATCGGGTTTAGGTCGGCCCTTCTGGCCTGATGGCTCGGGTTTGGTTGTCTAGTGGGCGATTTCAGGGGTAAAGCGGTGTTGCATGTTCCGCATCAACGACGATGAGTCTCGGCGGCATGTCGTTTACTCCTACAACCCGAATGAAATAATGAAACTAAAATTGTATGTCATTACTTGAATTGACTTACTCGGACCTACACCACATCTCGTGTCGCCATGAGCATGCTCACGTCGCCCTGATTGTAGTGGCCACGGTTTCCATGTATATCTTACCGTTCATCTGATCGCCGCAGCAGACTCCTCGTGGACATGCTCCACACGTCTTGCTCGCCTTTGCAGCGTCCAGGGTACGACATAAGACAACACCATTGCCGACAACGGCAATCGTAACGTGGCCACGGCCAAGGACATCACGTCTGAAGAGGCCACGACCAACATGCGCGAGGCAAAGCCGTGCACCCGTTGTTGCCGATCGGTCCTTGTCTTCGTCTGTGCGCGCCTGCGATCACCACCTTCTTTTTCAGCGTGTTGTAAATGTGGTCATTTTCTTCACCTCTGCCCTAAGTACGACCATTTACGTTGCTTCCTCAGCAGAACCTTTTCCATCCGTAGAACAACGACTAATTAGAAATTTGAAAAGATTGGGAGATCCCGCCACACGTCAACACATCAATCGGCAGAAACTTATCCTTGTCCCTGTAATCCCACTCCACGGGTTCTAGTTTAGCTCGATGATTGGACTGCTACAAAACCTCCCATCTAATTTCATGACGGAGGAAGGCTCCGTTTGTGCAGGAGCGTCGCCCTCCCTTTCCTCTCCCGATACAGATCTGAGAGGCGATTTTGAGAGTCCACCGCCGGTCCACCTCTTCCGCCGGTGAGGCGTGGGTTCCCTCCCCTCCGTCGGCTGCTCCGGCGGCGGGAGGGTGGGGGAAGCCCGTCTCACGGCGTGTATTCATGGTAGGGCTTGGCAGGTGTCCGGCCGCGGCGCTTCGGAGGCGGAGGTGCTGTTGGTTCGTCCGTTGTCCGCGCAGATCCCCTCCGGCGGTGGCGTTCCCTGGGGCTTCACCGACCTGCGTGCGATTTCTCCTGCACCACGGCCAGATCCAGGTATGTGGTGGATCTGGATGCAGTTCAATAAGAGGATGATACAGAGGTTCTTCGCGGCGGCGCCGGCGTTCCCGGCAGTAGTCTCTTCGGAGGCGATGCTCGGTGACTTCCGTCTGCGGTGTTGTGGGCTCCGGCGATCCAATGTTTGGGGAGCTTCAGCAGCGGCGCGCCATCGTCAGCTCCGGCTCGTCGTCGTCGTCGGGATCCAGAGGGCTTCCTTGTAATTTTTTCTTTGTTTCTGGATCTTTCTGTAAGTTCAGAGAATTAATATATCATCCCTTTCGCAAAAAAAAAAAAAAAAATCCTGACGGAGGGCAGTTTTAGTGATGATTTGGAACCTATAGAACTATGGAACTCTAAAAGGGAGAAACATAATGAATTGGCGACCATACAGGACTACTTTTTGCTGCTTCTCTTTTCCGGCTGAGGCATCGAGCTAGTGCTTTTTTTGGATAATCTGTGCTACCTAGCAGCAGCTTCATAACTCTCCTCCTGCACACATCTTAATATTTTAGAACATTTGAGCCTCATTTCGATAAAGCACACTATAGTAACGCCAGGAGAATCCATTCACTTGTACTAAATATTATTCTACGAAATATTAGCATGTGCATGTTCCATATTTCACATAGGAGTATTGGCTGAGACCTGTCACGAAAGAAATAGCTTGGTTGCTTCAAAAAGAGTATTTGAGTCATCATTGATCGATATTGTGCTACAAAATTCAGTGAAAGTAGAAAATTATTGTCTTCATTATCTTGACACGGAGCTGCAGGCATTCCCAGAGACCAACAACACATGCCAGTAATGTCAAGGAATCTTGTAAAATATTGCATGTAAATATAAACTTCAAGAAAACTTGATAAAAACATATGGTTACCAGAAGTCATGGATTTATACTTACCCGGTTACTGGAAGTCAATCTATACTATAATCTATCTATCTATCTATCTATCTATCTATCTATCTATCTCTACTATATAATATGGCTTCAGGTGATGGTACGTTTTTCAAACTTCCAATTTTACCCTTGTATTGATGGTTAATTACCCACCATGCCATCCGTAAGTGAAAAAAAACGATTGGACTTTTTTTTCTTTCGTCATCTCCCCGAGCGTCATTGGGCGCGTCGACCCTCTGGTTCTTCCCCATCGCAACTGCCCCTGAATCCAGATCCAGCGGCCGCCCCTGCCGGCGAGATTCATCCTCCGTCAGTCTGTTCCGACGCGACGTCCCAACTTTCTGTCCGCGAGCCTCCATGGACCTCACCGAGCGCATCGATACTCCGGCCGCGAAGCCCACTAGCCCATGCCACCGGCTGGGTCCTGACTGACACTCCTTCTACTTCATGGCGGAGGTGCGCTCGAACGGAGAACAACCATCCTCGCCCTCAAGACCTCAATCTACGCACCATCGACGGGGTGCTCTGCGACCTCGCGTGGGCCGGCGAGAGTCAAGCCGAGATGACGAGATCAAGTATTGATGCGCCCGGACGGCGGCCTGGTGTTGCGCTGCTCGCTATTGAGGAATTGCCGTATTGCGTTGGTCCAGCAAGGTGACCAGGCTTCCGGTCAGCGGCCAGCAGCTCTCAGTTCATCGTCCCAAGTTGCCGGCCCATGCGCTGCCTCCTGAGCTCCTCTAAATCTTGAATCCTTCCCGTTCAATGTCTGCAATTCCTATTAATCTCGGTTTGTTGCAGATAAATGATAGCGAAGATAGGGATTGGGGCTTGCACATGGGGTAATTCGGTGGACTTGGAGACGGAAAAAGGGGAGAAAATGGGTAAATGTCAGTACTGAAATTCCTCCTGTTATTACCAATTTATTCATGGTCTAATTTATTCAGAGAAGCTGCCTCTCGGCTCTCGCCAGTGGCCGCAGCACCTTTACTTGGCTCCGCGAGTTGCGCCGTGGATGAGCCTGGGAACTCGACTTCGATTGGTGGTAAAATTGTTGTTCTTACGTGAAGGGAATTGATCTGTTTACCTTCACCAATTCCACAAACCGGCAGTGGGTGGAGCAGTCCGCCATTATCCAAGTATCACCGGCAGTTACATTTTCCTTGTTTACAGCTGCTTTGGTTCACAAAAGAAATTGATATGTGTGTCGTGTTTTTCTGTTGTGGTGTGGGTTCCCTACTGAACATGCATCGCATCTGGTTGAACTCCGACAGTGGGCATACTAGCTAGCAGCAGGCTGCATGCATGTACTTTATTTCATTTCAGTACAAATAGAAAAACAATTATTATTCATTAATAATGTCAAAACTTTATGGTTGAGCTGCTAAAATATAGCTATGCTGTGTAAAACTCATAACCTCTTGTTGATTTCATTTCTTATGTTGTCCACCCCTTGGGATGTGCGCTCTGGAGCAAATGACACCCACTTTCCACCTTGTTGTGTGCCTACCCTATATGCTCTTATAAAATTAAACTTTTCTTGCTATGATTTGGTTACACCTAAGTTCATATATCATATATTGTTTTGACTTCCTGTCATGTTTCATGTTTCAGTAGTTTGTTTACAATACCTCGTTTCAGATTGCTGGTTCCAAGTTTATTCCTGTAGTATGATATAAACATGATGCATGATATGCCAACAATTTAGAAGCTTAGGAAGAGCTGTTCTAGCAAGTGGGACAAGTCATCTCCCGTAACCGTAATGGAAACATGATATACCCCATTTACTTCTCTTTTTATTATTTCGCTCAGGTTGTACTCACTCTTAGATTTGTTTTACAACTGTAATATCATCAAGACAAGAGGTGAGACAATGTTTCTGACTTGTCATGCGAAATAAACCCGTCCAGTGATCGATTCACGTGGAAGAGTTGTTTATCATTTAACCGAATCTTCCTATTTAATTTATTAGTTTAAAAATTATTTATCATTTGTTCACCCGTGGCAACGCACGGGCAATTTGCTAGTCTATCTATAATATTCCTAACTGCCGCGATGGTACGTCCAGGTGGTAATCGTGTGGTACCTCCTCCCTAATCCTACATCGTGCCTTGGGGATAAGGAAAAAATAACAATGAACGACCACACAGTTGAGTTCGAATAAAAAAGGAGTACGGGTCCGACTCGTACTTTGCTACTTGCGTCGTAAGACGTGAGTTCCTGGCTGAACGTGTATATATATGCACATGAGAGGGCTGCGTCAATCGATCGACCACGAACGAGCGCTCCAAGTGAACAAATCCACAAGGCAATCGCGCTGCGTCCGCCGAATACAACTCCTGATTATACGTACGACTCCACCGCCGTGCTCCGCGACCTCGCAATTAAGCAATAGGAACAATCCGCCGCCAGCCCGTCGCCAGCTCAACGTTTTGCCGACCTCGCAGAGACGCCGTCTGTCACGGTGACTCGGACACTCGGTCGCTGTGCAGCTATTTTGCCGATCGACATCGCTGGCACCACGTCCGCCGGTGCTGCAGTTCAATCAGCTAGCCAAAAAGTAAATCGATCAATTTTCTACCAAAGAGAATCGATCGAGACTTGCTTCGTGAGAGACATACCTTAGTAGCGGAATCAGTCCAGTATATCTCTGGCACAGGCGATAAGTGCTGCCTCTGCGATCAGGTTTTGGAGAGTGCGAAGCATCTCTTTTTGGAGTGTCCGTTCGCCAAGGATGTTTGGGCAGAATTGGCGAGCTCCGACGCGGCGCTGGTTCAGGTTGTAAATACCGTGACTAGTATCCAGGACTACTGGACGGAGCTGAGCAAGGGTTCCAAGCAGCAGATCACGACGGCGTCGTACACTGTGTGGAATATATGGAATGAGCGCAATCGAAGGATCTTCCAAGGTCAGAAGATGAGGCCACCGGCGGTCGCTGTTCTAGCGAAGAACGAGGTGTGCACGTTCATGTTGGCTCACCGAGTAGGATAGTTGTTCCTATATAGGTTGGGGCGTGGGTTTCCCCCATGGTGTGAGTGAGTTCGCCGCTGAGGCGTTGTAAATTCTTGGTTTTGTTCCACCCTTCTATAATGCAAAGGCAGAGCTCCTGCCGTTCAGTTTCAAAAAAAATCTCTGGCACGGGATTGAACATCCGGTCCTAAGTTTTTCTATTAATACCTTTTATATTAGCACTAATATATGTTATATTATTGAACCTAAAAAACCTATCTATACTACAAAATGGAATTTTTTAAATTGTTATATGGCTTAATTATCTATTTCGTCCGGGTAACCATTTTCATGCAGATGTCACAGCCAAAACAATATGAAGATGACTACAACGGCGTACCAGCTCACATATATTCAACAATCACGTCAGCTCATCTAAAGGAATCTTATGAAGCTGTAAACGGTACTGTCCTACACACCGGTGCATTTTGAATATCGCGTGCATCCGAATATAGTTACGTTAATTATCGACCAGATAGATTCATGAACTTTTATAACCTGTATTACTGTATTAATAATAGAGTTTTTCTTCAAAGGTGAAAAGCTTGAACCTGCTTGCTCCCTTCCACTGCGTGAGGGCACACCAAACAATTGTGAACTCATTTTGACAACCTCGATTGATCACAAAGACGACACAATTTCAAACATGAGAAAATGTAAAAATCAAGCAAGACGGGAACGTGACAGAGCACGACAAAATAACTTAACAACTGAAAAAAGGGAGGACATGAATGCCCAAAGAAGAGTAGCCAGGCAAAAGAAAACAATGGATGAGAGAAATGCTCGCCAAAGACAGGTAAGGCGAAATGTACCAGCAAATAAGAGAGAAGAGATGAACACTCGTCGAAGAGAAAGTTGGCACAACATACCACCTGAGGAAAAGCGGACACTTCTAGATCAGCGCAATGCAAAACTCGCGGATAGGCGGAATACCCCTTGCGCTGAATCCATCGCAATGCTATGTCCACACGGAGCTACTATGCCATCATATTCGTGGATTTGAATTGTTTGCTTATTTCATGAGAAACCCACATAAAATCAGATATAAGCATAATGTGGAGGTATGGTTAGAACCATAGAGTACATCGTGCAGGTCGACAAGATTCCATCGCCACAGCCTGAGGCTTATATCCATGTTATACCTTAGTAGATAGATGGTGTCCGTGTGAGCTTCTTATACATGCACTTGTTTGGTAAAAAAATGTTCTGCAGATTACATATCACCGGTCAGGTGAATCCGAGTCAACACGTGGACAATTATGAAATGTTACAAAATTGTGTTTACACGAACGACAAGACTTGAGAGAAATTTGGTTAGTTTATCTCGGTCATAAGATACATGCATATGAACACACAACCATAATTATGACTATGTTTTGATCTAAGTTTGCTATTCTCTATCTAATTAGCGTTATGGTCAAAATAGAATGGACTTCGTTGAAGTTTCCCAAGCACAAAAAATAAAAGAGTATATCTTGGTACAACCGTGGTACGGACGTACGATACGTCGCATCACTTTTTATTTTTGCCCCTCGGCTTTGTGAAAGTCAACCCGAAGTTCTGCTGCCAGAATTCTTTTATATGGGGATGTAATTTGTACCTCTTGGCACGCAAATGTAGCAATGTTGTACTGGTCGGTTTTTTTTCTTACCAACTCTTTTATCATTTTAGCTCAAGTCTTGCATTCAAAATATACACAACATTTGGTTCTTGCTCCAGCATTTACAAATATCTAAATTTTAACCACCATATGTTAATTGTGAGTTAATAAAATATATTTATTCCATAGATATTTCTTAAGACGTTTCTACTGCATGATTCTACAAAGAAGGCATCAATTTCAATATGTCCAAAAATCGCATAAATTTTCGAAAGAGCGTCTAGGCGTGCATCTTCAAGGAAAAAAATGTTTATGAATTGATATTTTTTCATATTTTTACGACACTCCGTAGTAACGCACAGTCACTTTGCTAGTATATTTAGATATGCCTTGATTCACTTTTTAGTGATGAATGATGACTCATCTGATCTCTTATCAGAGATAAAAGGAATATGTGATTACGCATCCATGCAAGGAAGAGAACAAACTCATAATCAACGAGGCAAACGAATTCCTCAACTGGGTTGGAAACGTAATGCCCAACTGAATTTGTTCGCGTGTCCATGTGAGACCAGAAGGAGGGAGCAGTGATCGTTACTTGTAATCAAAGATCCAAATGGGTTAAGCGAAGACCATACAAAGAATCGGCCGCTCGCAGCCGTTGAGGCGCTTGAGCCGCGCGAGCCTAATAGGCAGTAGGACATCGGTGGCATGTGAGATCAGGAGGGAGCCGTGGTCCTTAACTGCAGGCGTAAGTCCGTCTGCACTTCCGCCTCTGTCGTCGCTACGTCCGACGACTCCTCCGACTCCATGGAGCCGGGAGCCATCCATGGATCGCCAGGTGAATCTGAGACGGCGAAGATGGATGGACTCTGTTTAGACTACGGTTTTGTGTACTTCCATGACTCTTTTTTTTTTTTTGCGGTAAAAAGGAAGTGATATTATAGCCTCGGTCTTACAGACAGGTCCAGTACAAGATTGAAATTACACACAGGTCCCCAGGACCACGAACCCCTGGACCCCGATGACGATGACGAAGACCACGAAGCCGCCGGTGGCGCGCCGCCGCCGTTGCTCCCTCGATGGCTTGGATCAGGAGCACCCTTGCGCGGACGGGAAGTCGCCGGTCGCCGGCTCCAGAGAGCCTACCCATAGCCCAACATCTTCACCGCGAAGCCACACCTCACCTCCTCCTTATTCAGCTCGAAGATCCGACGCAGCCGCCACGCCGTCGCCGGAGAAGGGGAACCCAACTCGACGGATCCGAAGACCCACGAGCTCGGGGAAGTGGAGAGCTCGACCACAGCGCCCCGAAGAGAGCCGTCGCCGGAGAGGGAGAGCTCCGCCACCAAAACGCCGCATCGGCCACACCTCCGCCTCCTGAGCGCCGCCGACCAGCAACCTAGAAACTCTACACTATGTACAAGCCGTGGACCGTCGATCCCCACCCTCCGCCGCCGGAGCGGCCGCCGGAGGGGGAGAGATCGAACGATCCGACGGCGAGCGAGGTGAGCTTCCGGGTGGTTTCAGAAAATCGCCTAACCTCTACTGTAGCGGGAGGATAGGGACGACCAAGCTTCGTCTAGCTTTTACTTCCATGACTCTTAGGAGAGAGAAGATTATCCTGAGGGGTTGTTACGATCAGGAGATCTCCAACTACGGTAGCACTTTACTGGGAGGAAAAATAGCGTGGGGAGATGAGAGGGACAAGGCAGTTTTTTTTTTTTTTTGAATTTGACAAGGCAAGTTGTTAGGGGTGAGAAGTTCTGGGAAATTTGTTAGCGGTGGCATTTATAATGTAATTCGTTGGATGTGTGACACCAGGCACCACGGACTGGCCTGTAATAGTAAAGATATGAAGGACACGAAACAACAATATTATGCTTTGAGATGCTTTCTATAACACCGAGACAAGTGCTTAGCCAGGAGACCTAGGTTCCAATCCTAGCATCTCTTATTTTCTGCCTTTTTCCGTTTGTCCAGGTCGGCTCCAGCAATCGTGTGGCTGACTCCGAAAATCTCCATGTCAGCACCAGAGCAGCTAACTCCGAGAGTCTTCAGGGTAGGGATGAAAACGGAGCGGATACGGACGGAACTGAGTGGTGCCACATTTGTTTTCATATTTGTTTGCGGAAGCGGAAACGAATACAGAAACCCCGGAAACAAATATGGAAACAAAAATTATCGGAAACAGATATGTATCGAATACGGTGCGGACACGGAACAAAAAGCGGATGTTTGCCGGAACAAAACAACCCCTTAAATAATGCACGAAAACTCAATCAAACCAACAAAATTGTCAATTTTCTAAGACGAAATAAAATATAACGAGTTATCATGATTATATAATATAGTGTGCATATGCTATCAACTTTGGCAACATTAAGAAACATCTACTATCGTCCTTAACACTAGTGCTACACTGAAATGTTGAACTTGTAACGACTCGAGATGGACATGATATGCGAGTATATATGGCCTAAACACGGTAGCTTCAGATCCTTTTATTTTTTTTATTCATATCATGTAATGTGCCTAAATGTTTCTACTGGAATTACTGGCCCTACTGGATGTGGAAAGCACCGCATAGCAAAAACGGAAAGTTCCGTATTACGGAAACGGAAAGTTCCGTTTCCGTGGTCATTCCGCCGGAATCTGTTGTTCCGTTTCCGTTTCCGTTTCCGCATAAAAGTTTCCGTTTCCGTTTTGCAAAATTCTGTTTCCATTTCCGTATTTCCATTCCGTTTCCGTTTTTCCGCGGAAAAGTCGAAAAGATTCCGCTCCATTTTCATCCCTACTTCAGGGTGGCTGACTCCGAAAATCTCCATGTCGGCTCCAGCAAAAGAGCAGCTAACTCCGAGAGTCTTCAGGTCAGCTCCATCAAAAGTGCAGCCGACTCCGAGAGTCTCCAGGTCGGCTCCTCAATCTGAAATTTGGGGCGGCGCACTGAAGCAGAAGTGTGCGTACAGGCTCGCTCGTCGTTGTCGAAGATTTTCTTTCTTTGTGCGGAACGCTCTTCGCTTTTATTTCCCTGTCGTAAATTGTAAATATGAAATCCATTCACAAACATAAATGAGTCGACGCTCATCTTTTTTCGAGAAAATACTCATCAAAACATTTCATATCTCATACTATAGTATTTATCAAGTACGGAGTAAAATAGAGACCGTGTGCTACTGGAGATGTCACTCCGACCTCGACATAAAACTGTCAGGCTGCATCATCACGAGAGGTTCTATGAAGAGGACCCAAAGATGCACTTGTCTTAATGCTGTTACTAAGCTAAGAGCAACAACTTAGCAACGTGACAGCCTGATGCTTCCTAGTCCGAAGATGTCCATGTGGTGGTAGACGCCAGGATGAAAAGCTTCGAGCTGCCTCGTCTCCCGATGCTTCCTGCTATGAAGATGTCTACGTATATGGAATTGAGAGACGTTTAAAAAAAGACTCCAAATTAATACATAATTTGCATTTTTTTTACTCACGCACTGCTCATATAGACACACTAGTTTTTATTTGTATATTTGTGAACCGCCGCCTCTATGGATTCGTCTCGTTTAAATAGGAAGTGTAATACGTCTTTTGGGGAAGGGAAATTAATGTCCTTAGATGCGCCAACAACTAGAAGAAAATTACTTATGAGGGTATGAACCCCTCATCATTGTAGTACCTTGGAGATACGTTTCATACGTAGACAACGATAAGATGGAGTAATCTCGTAGTCTACGACATTCACCACGAGTAACACATGTATAGATTCTCAATAAAAGAGCATACCTATAACTTTCTAAGCATTCAGTCCTCCTTCGTTTTATTTGACACATGTATCTACTATGTGTCACAAATTCAGGAAGATATGTATTCACGTAGATGTAAATAATCTCCAACAATCATATGAGATTGGTCTACTAATGTTTCGTTTGTTACGATCAGAATATGTTAAACACAAGGTACTCAAAACTTGGTATTGCCGGTTATAAATAATAGGATGATAAGATGGAACATAGTAGACATGTCCACATACATAAAGGTTGCTCCTGAGTTTTTCTTAGTGAGGCTCAAAAAAACTGTCAATATAGAACTACACTTTGTTACCCACTTAACCTGCAGGAGAGATACTCAAATGAAAGAGCACATGCATCCATAGATTCTCGAATGAAAGAGCATGCCTATAACTTGCTAAGCATTCACCCCTCCATCGGTTTAGTTTACATTGGTAGCTATTAGGTGTCATAGATTAAGGACGATTCACTAGACTAATAAGTTGTAATTTAGTAGACAGGGTGCGCATACACAAAGGCAGGGACGGATCCAGGAAATGAAAATGAGGGGGGCGAGGTTACACTAATCAGTGCGTGTCAATGTATGAGGGGGGCTAAACTAGCTACACTAGCATAAATAAGGAGCAATCATAGCTACTATTGCTAAGAAAATCATGAGTATAGGGGGCCGTAGCCCTGCTCGTCCCCCCTGAATCCGTCCCTGCACAAAGGAAACCTCCATGTTTTTCTCAGAGAAGAGACACAACCATCACAAACTTACAAAGATGAAAGATTATTATGGAAAGAAACTTGTTGCCCGACATATATAAGATAGAAGATAATACATTTCTCACTAGTGTTGTAAGAAAGGGGCGATGTTTGAACACCGAGAAGCAATAAGGAGTTTGAGTCGACTAGAAGGGGGCATTGGATTGACGTCTTCGGTGGATATGCTGGGGGAAGTGGTCCCGCTAATGAATCCGTACAAGGTCATCTTATGCATCAGAGTAGAGTAGTAGTACATCTTTGGAGTCCATGCGGGCCAGTTAGTTAGTGGGTACCTTGAGCGCAAAGAGGGAAGCGGTGATGAGCACGTGTGGCGAGGAGGAGAAGGCATCAGAGCACGTGTGGTGACGCAGGAGTTCCAGCCTGAAGAACTTTGAGTCTTTTTTTCTCCTCTCCTCCTGCCGTGAATCCAAATGTGTTTCTTTAGCTTCGTGATGAAGGCTATCGAGTCTTCTTTTTTTCGAACTTCATTGAGAAAACATATAGTACCAAATTGCATTTAAACTTTTATTTAGGCTTGTTGTAATCTATTATATAACTAGTTGCCGTGCACGTGCAACGCACGTTTATAAAAAATATATATTTTTTAGAATTTTTTTTAGAAGTGTTATCGAGCGAAATGTACTTGTTCAGAAATGTTAGTCAAAATATATTATGTCCAGTAATCCAGGAAACTTGACATCCACAAACTACATGATAAAGTCGGGGATTTTGATGAGACAAATTTCAAAATATTAAATAAAATAGTTATTAAAATTATTAGTAATAGTTTTGAATTAAGAAATTAAAATGATTAGGATGGATCTCTCAAGTGGCAAATACAGATACGCACGTACACCACACACTTTGACACTCGGGCCCAAACGACAAATCGTTTCCAGGCCAGTCAAGAAGGACTCGGTCCGTCGACCAAAACCCAGATCGAATATTCATGCCTTGTTAATAAAAATAAATTAAACCTTAATCTGCACAGTCTGATTTGTATGCAAAATAGATACTGATTTCGTTTACCAAATTGACCGACGGAAAATTGGATCGGTTTTACTACAATTAACAGTTTCAGTGATCAAGTTCAGACATGATTCCAAGTTACTGCTGAAACCAACAGGTGCTAATTGACATTGTACGCGGTTCCACCTGCAGAATAGATGACTGGATTCGGATGCAACAGTTCATCTTCAGTACCAAATCCATCAGGCACTGTTGACTAAAGAATAGCCATCATAATGCAAACACCTCAACCAATTCATTCCCAAAAAATAGTCAAGTAAAGCAGCTGGAGGCAGTCGTACCCGGGGCCAGAGATGCCGTCGGCCATGATTACCGAGGGCGTGACCTCGCCGTCCGCCTCCAGGAACAGCCGCACCAGGGTCTTCGAGTAGCCGCTCACCAGCGCCACGGCGGCCTGCGCTCTGCCACCACGGGAACCGACGCCTTGGACGTGCCCACGTTCTAGAACACCATCTCTGGCACGGCAAAGCCCTCGGCCTCGAACCTCTTTCGGATCTCGGTTTGTCGTGTACGTATGAACGATCAACGAAGCTAAATGCGTTCCCAGGCGCGGTGATGTTGAGCACGACCCTCAGCGCTGCCGCCTCGCCAAGCTCGACCTTGAACTCGTCGGGCGCGCGCGTTCCCAGGCGCGGCGATATTGAGCAGGACCCTCAGCGCCGCCGCCTCGCGAAGCGCGACGGTGAACTCGTCGGGCTACACGCCCACCGCACCCGCCTTGATCCCGCCAGGCTAGCAACCATCACGAACTCCCGATCGGCGTGTTCAGGTCCGAGCACCACTGGCTGGCTGATTTTGCTTCGTGCCGATCGTGGCCTCTAGGCCGACTGTGGCCGATCTGGTTACGATTAGGACACTTGATTAATCACGATACTATTTTCCATCAGGACACTTGCGTTTTTTCTTTTCTTCTTTCCTCCCTGTACCGATACGAATCGAACGATGAGCTCGCGTTTCTTTTTTTTCAATTTAGGATAAAAAACGGTTTGACCTAGTCAAAGTTGTTTGCTACTCGACATCGAGACAATCTGTATCGTTGATTGAAAATTGAAAGGACAAGATGGAAAGTGTTTGCTGCTCGACGACTGTGGCCGATCTGGTTACGATTAGGACACTTGATTAATCACGATACTATTTTCCATCAGGACACTTGCGTTTTTTCTTTTCTTCTTTCCTCCCTGTACCGATACGAATCGAACGATGAGCTCGCGTTTCTTTTTTTTCAATTTAGGATAAAAAACGGTTTGACCTAGTCAAAGTTGTTTGCTACTCGACATCGAGACAATCTGTATCGTTGATTGAAAATTGAAAGGACAAGATGGAAAGTGTTTGCTGCTCGACATCGGGACAATCTGTATCGTTGATTAAAAATTGAAAGGACAAGATTTAAAGTATCCCAACATGTTTGCTCTTTTAATAGTAGTATAGATTGTAATCTATTATATAATTAAAACACAAGACAATTAACGGCTCAGATTAAAGACTTAAAAGCAAACGGCTCAGATTTAAAGATCTATTATTGGAGAGACAAAATGCATCTGATTGGTTTTGGAAAGATCTAGCGCACCTTGGTTAGCTAACCAACACGTTCACATACGTATTAGAAACAATTTAATATTCGTGCCGGTGATGGACTTCTACCAAACATTAGGGCGTCGGTACAGATTGGATGTCTAGCCTCAGAACGTACATGAATCTGACAACCAACAAGCTACGGCAGCTTAGCTGATATATATCCAGTTTCAACACGTACATGAATCGTAAAACACAACATCTCTCTGATTCCCTTCTCCTACTCGACTCTCTCAGAATCTCACGCCGGATCGGAATAGCCGAGATCAACCAAGATGTCGACTTGCATCCTTGATGATTTCGAAGCGACAACATCAATATATCTGGCTCTGCAACGTTGCCAAAGTGAGGGGACGACGGCGATCTCACGCAAGGAAGTTGACGTACACACAAGGCGCCCTGAATCTGACTCAAGGAGAAGCTACAACGTGTGAAGGCCACGAAGCATGTTGTGGATCGATGGCAACCCCAAGAGGCAAACACAGGTTGGAGGCATAATGACAGGGATTTGGTGATCCATTGTACGACAGCAGTTTCATTGAGTCCTGCAGTATCTCCTATGCAGCTATGGTTCTACCAGGATTCGAGGAAGGAGATCGGAAGACCATGATGGCGCAGATGAGGCAGCAGACATAGCCCGACGAAAATCAGGGCTGGAAACCGTCCATGGGGAGATCTAGGTCGTTGTGAAGGAGACGACGTTGCCATGGTTAAACTCCACATGTCGCTAATATGCGACTGCAACCTAATCTCCTCAGCCGACTCTCTTTCTCCCCACAACACCTCCAAACTTCTGTAAACGTTAGCCCGCACAATTTCCAGAGAAAGGCTCGGCCATACCATCCACCGGGACAATATTCAGAAGTTCCTGAGCACGCTTGATCTAAATGGAAATAAAGTGCACGAACAGAGATTAATATAGTTTTCTGCAGGCCAGGATGACGATCAGATTGATCCGTGTAGCTGGTTGTATTCCACGCTCAAGATGGCAACGCGGGTGTGCGAGCTCGATCTGGGCACCGGAGCATTCGCCAAAGACTTCGCCAGACTGACAGTTTTAGCCGCTGTTTGTGTGGCCGATGATCTGCAATTCCAGAGAGCTGCAGCCTGAGGGTTTGATCGTCTAGCCGAAGCTGCAGTCTTCAGTTTACTTAAGCTCAATGAGTACTTCCGCACTGCAATGTACAGCTAAAAATAGTTGTATGAGGAGAAACAGGAAACACCATTTAAAGCATATGGATTCAGAGTAGAACATATATTGACATTTGAAGAAATAGATAACCCTGACGGTCAACGTTTATTTTCACTCTATTCAAGGTACGTCACACGATTGTCTGAATTTCAATGCAACTCTAAGTTCTTGATTCCTGACTGAATGTATTCGGCAACAAAATGAATATTTTGTCATTGGAAGGAAATAGACCCGACTGCCAAATATTATTTTCACTCTATTCAAGGTACATGCCATGATTGTCTGAATCTCAATACGAGTCTAAGGTCTTGCTTCTTTGACTGAGTTTCTGCATTAAGGTGTAACTCTGTAGGTTCTATTAAAGCTAATATTGGATTCAGACATATAGTACTTAAAACTGGTGATGTTGTGCTGTAAAAATATAAAGCCTTTTTTTCATTTATGATTGATTTTATTTTATAAACTTAGGTCATAAACAAAAGTCAAGCAAGCCATTGTTTTTCTTATTTTCATCTATGGTTGATCTGTGGAGGACAGATGGAGGCCAACCTACGATCCCTCCTCTTGATGAGTTTTTTTTGCAGCGCCTCAACGAGCTACTTCTGTATGTAATTGACGCGTGTGGACTCAAGCAGTACCGGACTAAAGGTTATACTGTAGTTTAGTTCTATAAAAAATATGGTTCAAATTGACCATCCAATGAATGAAATAAATAGAAAGATTCGGTGGAAAACTCTTTCCAATCTCATGCATCCCAGATTGCTGTCATTTGCCAATACCTAAATGAATGAACGTCGGATGTTTTTTTTTTTTTTTTTGCAGGGAAGTCATGTCGGATGTTGTTCGCGTCAGGAATTTGATATTATCAGTGCCATGGTTCTGGCACACAATTTCGTCGAGATCGAGGGACGGGATTGAGCCGGCTCCGAGCATATATGGTCCATGCTAGGCGCATCCCCACCAGGAAACAAGAAGACCGCAGGCGGCCGGGAGCATGAGTGCTTGACAAGCACCTTCTGCCCACTCAAGGTTGGATCGTGAACATTTACATCTCAAAATCACGCAAGCGAAATCCTCAAAACAGATAAAAGAAATTCACCCAACTACAACTCCAACATTGTTCGGTTCCGTAAAAAGGGAATAACTGTGGTTGGCCTCTGTGCCTGTACATATGATCGATGCCATTCAGCTGGAACCTTCGCGCGCCAGGAATAACCGTAATGGCCCTACCGACAGTCGAAGCTTTCAAGAGATTTTTGTTTCGTTATCTGAAAATTCTGAGAATCATGCTGAACCTACGGAACATGTGCTGTATCGGCAGTGCAGCATGTGCTGCACATTAAATCTCCAGGTAAAGTCTGGTCAAAACCCATGAGGGATGGGTTAAATTATCCTTTGATGGTTCGTTTAAACCCGATGGCGGCAAAGCAGGTTGTGGTATGGGGATATCATTTTTTCGGCAGGCCGTTTCCTGCCGCGATGTGCTGAAGCTGTCGATGCTGAGCTATGGGCTTGCGGAGAGGGTCTTGAGCAAGCCCTGCCAAATAGTCCATTGCCTGTCATAGATGAATCAGACTGCACCCATGTCATCCGTGCAGCTACAGGAAAGGCCATGGACCGCTAGCCGTTCTTGAACATCATCTCTGCTATAGGCTTCTTCCTATTCAGGATAGAGTAATAAAATTTGTAAAACTGTACCATTCAGAGGTTAGGATTAGCTACTGCCTCGCAAATTTTGCGAGATCATAAGAGAACTGATTTTTGGCTGGGACCAGGCCGTGATATTGTCATTCAGGTGCTTGAACTCAAGCTATCTGTAATTCCTACTTAATAAAGGTATGTTTAACCCGCCAAAAAATAAAAGGAAATAACTGTTCGAATAGATCAATCATGGATGAGGAGGGGAAGATAGAGCCATAACTTAGTATGTCATTTGGTTTCACTCTAAAAAGAGTTTAACAACAATCTAATAAATTAAATCAAAATGTCTTTATGTGAAAGTGCTAACACACAAACTGTTGCAATGAATTGAGTTGAATAATAGTAATGTAGATGACGTCAACATGATAAAAAAATGATATATGGTATATTTAGCCTCGCAAATGCGCGGGCCACCCAGCTACACCGCCAAGTTTTTTCATTTGGACTGAAAAATATCTTATATTTATATATATCATTCACATAAATGCATCTGTGTACCCAATTCTTAGCTCACATCATACATATGCTTTATTCAGTGATTTTCTCTCTGTTCTTAATTCAGTATACATGTTCGTGGTCCACCTGGTTAAAATGTAGTCGAATCCGCTTTCTATTCTGCGTGTTCAGTTCACCTGGAGGTTTTTGCATCACAAGCAACGCTAAAATGATGAAACATGTTTGAATCATTGTCTTTTACAGTTCCAAGAAAAAACTTTTCATGAAATCCAATAGAAAATTGATGTCAGTATGAACACTATATGGAGCAATAAAGTACTTTGGAATAAAATTTATGTGAAAGCTACAAACAGTTGGATTTATACCTATTTTAAAAAAAGAAAATATCAACTTCGTCTTCAATGAGTAGTAGTGAAGACCGAACTGTGCAACACAACTCATATGTACCAAAAATATGCCTAGGCTCGAGAGTGAGTGTAAACCGGAATGGTCAACATGATTACAACAAAGACGAATGGGCAAAAAAAAAATCTAAAACACACAAGGATCGTGGTAGGTACAAACAATATAATACTGTAGTTCGGATCATCCGTTAACTCAGCGTCTCCGCGACAATGTAAAATGTGTGCAACGAGCATATCAAAAAAATAGGCAAACAATATTATGGTGCAACACTGAATTTTAAAAAGAATTGTAGTAATAATGAGTTTAATAAGTCATTCAAATTAAAATAGTATGTGCATTATATGAGATAATAAGATGTGTGAAAACTGAGCGGACGGAAATAATAATTTTAAATGAATATATGCTGATAACTGACTTGACGTCCTAATTGTTTAATGGTAGTTGTGATATAATCAACAATCCAAAGGATGCGCAGTCAACTAAGTGTAATGGTGTGAATATAGATTTATTATGTATTTATCTTCAATTGTTTTAATATATGGTACGAAGAACAAAAACATCACATTACATGTCAAAATTTAAATAATCACATTGCTAGCCGCGCAATTGCGCGGGCCACCCAGCTAGTTACAATAAAACAAGAAGGTGTGCATGCCAATGTCGACATTGTCGGTAAGCAACGTATGCATGTATATATAACACGTCGTGCACGGGAGCAAGAGCCGGTGCTTGTGACGGTAACCGACATGAAGAACAGATTCGTGCCGCCTCGGTTTTTGATGCTTCCTAATCCAAAGATCTCTACGTATACGAACTTTAGCTACGTTATTATTAAAAAGACTCCAAGTTACCACATAAGTTGCATTTTTTCCCATGCACCGCCCACATAGACATACTAGCTTTTATTTGTATATTTGTGAACCCGTCTGCCTCCATGACATCGTCTCTATTAAATAGGAAGAGCAAGACGGTAATATATATTGTCCCTAGATGCGACGCCAACAACCAGGAGAAAATCACTTTGATGTCAAGCATTACTAACTGTTTACGAGAAATAGGGCGCCCATATACCTTATCATTGTAGTGTCTTCGGGTTCATGCGTATAGTTGGTTCTGCATCACCATCAAAAGGATAAGCAGAAGTTATTTTGTAGTCTCGCATTAGTGACTACGAGTAGCACATGTACTATTGATTCTCAAGGACATAGCATACCTATAACTTTCTAAGCATTCGCTACTCGCTCGTTTTATTTGATTAGCATATGCACCTACTGACTATTACTAGGTGTCACAAACTCATGAAGATATGTATTCACGTAGTTGCAAATAATTTCCAACGGTTATACAAGATTGGTCGACTAATGTTTTCGACTGCTAAGATTAGAACCATGTCTTAACTAGGTGCTCAAAACTTGGTATTGCGAATTATAAGCTTTTCATGTATGCGCACCAATATTGAACACAGTAGACAGGTGGAGGCCAAAGTGTCATTCTGTAGTTTTTAGCACGAATCTCCAGGGTCCATACCATGTCATTCCACTTTGCGAGGCACCAGGCGTGCGTGGAGCGGGCGGTTCATGGCTGTAACGAAGTAGCCGTGGAACTCGGTGAGGTCAACCGCATTGTGGTCGCCGTCGGCCTCCCGCCACTCGAACTCCTTGACCAGGTTGGCCACGAAGTACTCGAGGTGCAGCATCGCCGGCGTGATCGCCGGGCACGCGCGCCTACCGGCTCCGAATGGCATCATTTTGAGCTCCCTCGTGCAAGTGAGGTCGGCGTCCCCGCCAGACACGAAACGCTCTGGATTGAACTCCATCGGATTTGACCACGCCGCCGCGTCGCGGCCGATCTTACCCACGATGAAATTCACTGTGGCGCCACGCTCCGGCACGCTGGACAAGCCGAGCACCTTGGCAGCCACGTCGCGCCCCATGTGGCGCAGCACGAACGGAAGCGGCGGGTGGCGCCGCAGGCTCTCGAGCACGGTGGCCTTGAGGTAGGGCATGCGTGACAGCTCGGCCTCCTCGATGACGCCCTGGTTGCTGGCAACGGTATCGAGCTCTACACGGAGCTTCTGCTGCAGGTCGGGGCTTTTAGTGAGGTTGGCCATCGTCCATTGTAGCGTACTCGCCGTGGTCTCGGTGCCGGCGCCCAGGAACTCGGAGATGAGGCTGACGAGCTCACCATCAGTGAGGGCTCTACTACGAGCACCATCTTCTCCGGGAATTCGTAGGTTCAGGAGGGAGTCCACGTAAGTCATGAAGCCCTTGCGGTTGTTATTTTTGTTCGTCTTCTTCATCTGGGCGATGAGCGGCAGGAACGACTCGTCTCGTTGGCGCCGGAGAGCCAAAACTTGGCGCCACCGTGAAGGGTAAAGAAGCTTACCCATCCTGGGGTACGTGACCAACACCCCAAAGGAAGATAACCCGGAGAGCATGTGACGCTGTAACTTGTGCATGGCACGAAGGCGTGCCTCCCCTAGGTCAGACACGACGTCCTCGCCGAAGCACATCTTGGCGAGGAGAGAGTAGACGGAGAAATAGAGGGTCTCGGCCGCCGGGGCGCCGGACCTGAGGTCTCTAAGGAGGCGAGCGAGCACGCGGGCGCGGGTGTCGGCGAGCAGGCCGAGGCTGGTGGGGTGGAGGACGCCCGCAACCATGTTGCGGGGGACGGTGCGCCAGTAAAGGCCATAGGGCGCGGACATGATGCTGCAGTGGCGGTCACCCGTGATGATGCTGCTAGGAATGACGCCGACGGGGCGGTTGAGAAAGGCGGCGCTGTGCTCCACCAGGGCGCGGTGCGCCACCGCGGGGTCCGTGACTTGGATGGACATGCCGCGCCGGGTGCCCTTCCCTCCCTGACGCAGCACAAGGCCGATTGTACGGGCCAGGGGGAAGAAGGTGGTGGCTACGAGGAGAAGAAAGCACACGGTGGTGGTGATGAGGTCGGGCTCCATTATCGTCATTGCCTCATTGGACAAACCTTAGGTAGATAAGCATGAATATGCAATGTAAAGCCTAACAGAAAGATGGGAAAGGCAAGATGGCCTCCTGGGCTCATCCTTGATTCATATATATAGGCTGACAAGATTACATTCGTGAGATACAGTCAGGATCAATCTTTGGTTAGCATGCATGTACAACTCATCCACGGCTAGCTAACTTATCTAGACTAACAACCTGCTACGCTAAGAACTTTTTTTTGTAAAAGATACTAGTCGTATTTAGCGTGGCGTCACGCCACGCTCCTGCTGTTTTTTTGTTGTACAATCTATATTATTTGTTCACTAAAATTTGCGCTAAATTCGAATGTTCGAACATGTTTTTTATTTTGTTATGAGTAGGTACCATTTTTTTGTGTGCATTCTTTACATGTTGTGTAATATGATGAAATATTGAATGGTTTGAAATGTTCAAACATGTTTGTATTTGGGTGTCAATGCTTAATTGAAATAAGGGGAAATCATTTGAATTTGGTTTTACATTTGGGGAAAGATTGTTCGTATGGTGTCGAAATATTGGCCAAATCGAAATGTTGGAATATTTTTGTAATTTGCTATGAGTGTTTTTTTTTTTGTGATCTTTTTTCGTTATACTTTATGAAACGTCGGAATGTTCGCTCAAATTTTGGCCAAATCGCAATTTGCAAGCATGTTTTTTATTTTTGTTATGAGTAGGTAGTAATATTTCTGAGCATTTTTGCCTTTTTTTTTTGAAATATTCAAATGTTTAGTAGTTCGAAATGTGCAAACATATTTGTATTTCGTTGCCAATTTGTAATTGTAATCTGAGGGAAATGCATATGAATTAGTTCGAAACGTCGGCAAAATTTGAATATTCCAATCTTTTGTTTTTTGTAGCATAAGTAGTTGGTATGTATTATTCTGATCCTTTTGGTGTTCAACATGTATTTTTCCAGTGGATATATTCGGAAGTATTGAGTTATAATTTGTTTCAATTTCTAAAATTGGTGAAAGTGGGAAGCTGTTTGTATTTTTTCCCTGTTTTTGGAATGCTCAGGTTTAGCAGACATTGAATCTGCTTAATTAGGGTAGGCCCACATGTCGGAAGTTTGATAGTTTCTTAAACTGTTTGTGGAAAGGGAAAAAAAACTGATATATTTTAGAGTATGTCCAATGTTTAAGCAAGTTGGAAGGTTTAAAAATGTTTATGTTTGTTCACCAATTTGTAATTTAAGTCCATAATGAATGCGAAAGGTCATTTGTCGAATTGAATTTTGTAATTAGGAAGTTTGTTTCGTGAAATTCAACTACATCTAATTGTTCATATAGTTGGAGCAAGTGTTTTTTAAAGTTTTTTAAAATTTTGGCTAAATTGAATTGTTTTAGTTCATGTAGCGTAGAGTGTTGCCGTGTCGGCATGGCGTGCCCTTACTGAATTTTGTAGGCATTTGTTAGTTTGTATCTTTTCATAAATTTGTAAAATCACTCCATAGTTACAGAATATGTATTTTATTGTAGGGTGAAATGTTAAAATCCGTTGAAATTTTATATGTAGAGTATCTCCAAGTAGGCAACAATTTAAATTGTTTAAACATTTCTTTTTTTTGCCGTAATTTTTCATTTAACTCCGTAGTTAGAGAATGCATGGTATGAGCATTTATTAAATTGAATTCCATGTAGTTTGAGGAAGTGCATTTGGATTTTTTTTCAACTATTAAGCAATATGGAATGATGAAATCTGTTTTTATTTCCGCAAGAATAGTTGCCATTTAATTTTGTGAGCATGGTGATGTATTTTAGAGTGCCTCAATTTCTTAAGCAAAATGCATTGGTTTTATTTGAAATTTGGAAATGTCCACGTTTGGAAATTGTTCACATTATGGAAATTAATGGAGCTCTTCCAAATTGCTGTGGCTCTTAAAAAGTTTATCCAACCCGTCTTCATTAACGTAGGCACAGCATCATCATTTACGATATTATTGGAGCTTAAGATTTGGAATTTTGTTCGTGACCATTTTGCTATGTTTCCACCCGTGGAGTAAATGGACTTTAAATTCGGTACTGTACAAACTTATTTAGATCCCGGAAATTGTTAAAGTTATTTACATTACTGAAATTCGGAGGAGCTCGTGCTTGAAAGTTATTTAGATCCCGGAAGTTGTTAAAGTTGAGAGCACTGATTTATATTAGTTTGTGTATTTGTTACTTTTAACTATATCATAATTTGCTGCTTTCTGTTTGTCCGAATACTGAACAATTCTCAGTTGTTTCTCTGTAGACCATATAGTTAATAGGCTGTAGTTATCTAAAATCAACAGGTGGTTTTCCAGGAGACGTGTAGTTAATATGGAAAGTTGTAATGTTAATATCTGAGATGTTTTTATGCAAACTTTATTATTAATATGGGAAGATGTAATGATTTTTGTATTTTTTTTTTAAATGTGGTGTAAACATGCATCTAAATATGTTAGTTGTAAGGATGTCTTTTTTTCTGAAATTTTGGTATTTTATTTGTATTTATCTGAGTTGTGAGTAGGAAGATGTGGTTTTTTCCTTTTTTTTTTGGCTTTTTTTTGTGTATTCCGGAAAATGCGGCTGACAGGCGGGCCCCACATGTCAGCTGGGCCGCGCTGACGTCAGCCCTCGACGTCAGCGGGCAACGGACGCGGGCGGCGGCGCTCGGCTCGCGGCGGCGCAGCGGCGCACTCGCGCGGGACGTGGAGGCGCGTCCCCGGTAGAGGACGCCGAGGCGCGTCCTACGGGCGGCGCTACGCGCCATATGGTCGCCGGAGGCGGCGCCGGCGGCCGTTCCCGCGGCGGCGGATAGAGGAAATGCCGACGACGAACTTCGGTGGAGCGGCGGCGACTGCGGCCGTCCGAGCGCGATTCCTCCGGCGAGGAGGTAGAGGAGAAGACGGCGGAGCTCCCTGGCTGCTTCGATTCGACCGGGGAGGCTCGCAGTGGCGGCGCGCGGCGTCGGCGCCGCCGGCGACGGCGGGATCGCGGGAGAGAGAGGAAGAGGAAGGGAGGGAGTGAGGGAATTTTTACGATGGGGTCCGTGAGGTTTCCGAATTTCGCGTGTAGGTCCTTCCGCGCGGGGTTTTGTGGACCGCGGAGTGTTTTCTCGCCCGCGAGGGGTCTTTTCGCAAAATTACCGCGTGCGAGCTGTGTGGACCGCTGGATCGTCGGTGAACGGTCGTGATCAAGTCACTGTAGCGTACTGTTCATTTGGAACAGTAGCTACAGTAGCCGACCGCGGACAGGTCGCGATTTTGTGCTCCCTTAATATAGTTAGTAATAGGAGAATTAAAAATGATACCCTAACAACTACGATACATGATCCTAACTTGTTTAACATGCATATGTTAGACGCCGACATGACGATGAGCACCTTTACCATTTGTTGGTTCAATGTCCGCAATTACACGTTGTCTCATCTCACGTTTGCATTCTCGACAATGATAGCAAAAGGTCAGGCATTCCTTTCTCTGTCTACGTATTGGTTGTTGCTGGAGCATAATACACTCACTACCCTCCAGGGGAGATCAGCTAAAGTTTTAACATATTCCCAAAAATCGTATAAAGATATATGATTCAGTATGACATGACATAAATTCCCTTTTCTAAAAAAGTATGACATGACATGTGAGAGCCTGTTGTTTTCAAGTTTAAAACCCAACAATATTTAGTATAAAATTGTTATGATTTATGATGGATTCCATGTCGAACGTCCTTCTATTGGTCCACGGCCTATAGACTTTTGAGATAATTGACTAGTTTATCAATGCGATTTAATAAGGTTAACAAGCTAGTAGGTTATATGCCGGCCATAACAAGTTGTCTTATCTCTCACCATGAACGATTTGTTGTAGGGGAATGGATATACACTACAGGAACGGCGCGCTGTGCCGACGGCCTTTTGCCGTCGGCATAGGCCTCATTGCCCTCGGCACAACCTATGCCGACGGTGGCCGTCGGCACAGCTCGGTCGGCATAGGGCCCCGTAGGCACAGCCTCCACTGCCGTCGGCACAGATTTTGGCCGTCGGCACAGGCTGCCCCGACGGCCCAACATTGGCCGTCGGCACACCATTCGTCGGCACACGTAAGGTGGGCCCACGTTGGCCTAGCACACTGACGCATACAGTGTCGACGGCATTGCCGTCGGCACAGACCTGCCACGCGGCATGATCTGGCACCCCGCGAGCTGGCACACGGTGGCCGTCGGCACAGCCTTCCCAGGTTTTTGGCATATATTTTGTTCCAGCCAGCTCGTTTTCCCAGCAGAAATAGCAGAAAATAAAATCGATAATTATGACAATACCAACACAAACAAGATCACATATAGCCATATATCATCCCAACCAATATCATCAAGCAAAATGCTATATCATCAAGTAGATACACACATAGAACCATCATCATACATAGCTAAAATTTGTAGAGCACTACATCGATCGCGGCGACGGGGTGAGCCCCATATCTCCCCTGCTGAGAATAGGGGATGGACGCCTCGGGTCAGCAGCGGTAGAACCACCAGAAGAAGGCGAAGCACCAGGAGAAGTTGAAGCAGCACGCGAAGCACCAGCAGAAGCACCAGGAGAAGGACCACCGCCATGTACCGGCGTGATCACACCATGCGAACGATCAGTATCAGAATCAAACCTTATGATATCATGCGAACCCGGCGAGGCACTAGGAGAAGCAGAACCAAAGTTTGGGTTCTCCGACGAGCATCCCGTTCCCTACATGTTTGAGCAAGAGTTAGCAACTTGCAAGGCAAAGGAAAGCGGTAAGGAATAGTTGGCATCAAACTTACCGGGGTCGATGAGTAGTAGTTGAGAGCAAACTCGTCCTTGTGTGGAAACCGGGGTTCACGGCCCGGCGCCGGAGGCTCCTGCATACGGTGTGTGGCCCGCACTCCAGTGGTCATAAGGTTCAGCATCGACTGCAAGATTGTTTAGAGGTCAGGCGTTGCAAAAAAATAATTTATCTCCCTCAGCTTGTTAATTATTTTATCTCACTCAACTTGTTAATTAATTTATCTCACTCAACTTGTTTGGTGATTGCAGGGTCTATATTAGATGTCTCGGAAATAGTTCATCTACATAGAAATATATATGTGCAATAAAGATCAGAAAATGAAAAGGTGCAGACAAGCATAAAGAAAAATGACACTCCTGCTAACAATCTGCTAACTGGTTAGTCTACTATTCATCTAGAACTACAGAATTAGGACGATGCAGAATATTGAAAAAGTGATAATGTGATGGGAGAAATGTATCAATACAAATGTCTCAATGAGTTTATCTACAGAGGTCAGGCATTGCAAAAAATAAAGGTTCAAACTAGTGAACTGTGACTTGTGATATTGTTTAGAGGTCAAGGTTGAAACTTACTTCACGGAACCACTTTTGATACGATTCGAAGGCCACATCCCTCTCAGACCACTCAGCATAGGCCACATTATACTCCTCATGAGCAGAAGCGTAGGCTGCATCAAGATCAGGCTACAATTTCGAAAATAATGAATCTCATCAACTTTGCCATGCAGGAACGGATGTCCGTAAGAGGATGAAAATGAGACAAACTTTGTCGGTAAGAGGATGAAAATGAGACAAACTTATATCGGTGGAAGTGGATCCACGAGGCTGTAGACGAGGCGGGACAATGGGGCTACCGTCAGGGAAGGTAGCTTTTGCATGCGTGAAGCTCATGGCAGGCTCGACCACATTGTGAAGAAGGCGATTACGGCCATGTGGCCTTCCATGACCCGAGAGGACCATCGCCCTCTCGTCGACCTCCTGGCTCTCCGGGTCATCCACCTCCGGGTGAAGAGCCTGTAACGTCGTGGAGTACCTTTTCAAGTCCTCCGCGGCATTGCCATAGTACTCAGGACGTTGGGGCTGAGGCTTCGATAGATCTTGCTTCTTCTCCTCCATCTTCTGCCACGATTGCAAATGAGTGCTTACCTCCCCACTATCTTCGTCCTGCATCGCGAAAAGAAATGTTATGTGTACCAAGTAGAAACATGAGGGGAAAATAAATGCAGGTCGCTCCATGTATATATATACCAGCTTTGCCTTAAAGCGGAAGTGGTTGCGGCTTCCCGCACTGTGTGTTCCCTCGTTGCCTCGGTTTGCCTTGTTCCGCTGGCTCACGGCGTGGAACTCGGGGTTTCCCCCGACCCACCTCGTAGCCATTAGGTCCCATGCGTCTGCTCTACGGTCGGCCCAGTCAGGCATAACCTGAAAATGCAATTCAAGAAGAGATAATGCAATTGCAACTTAGCAGCAATATAGAATTTCATTGGCAATTTACTTACCGAAATGTAATCCTCCTTTGTCATCTCCTTTGCATTCTTGATATTGTCCGCCTTCTTGGCCCTCTTGCCCGTCTTCTCATACGTGAACTGATTGGCGGATGTAAGCCTTTGGTTGTAGAATTGCTGCCGTGTCAACCTCTCACAATGAGCACGCAAAGTGGTAGTCGCCTTTGCACTTTGCCCTTCCGACACCCGGAAATGTTTCTTCAACCATGCATAAAAAAAATTTGAGTCATGAGTTAGCATGGTGGAGTCATAAACTATGGCCGGAACTTGAAAAATATGTCTTACCCAAAACCCGGTGATCACGGCCTCAGCTGCTGTCGGGAAGCCCGCGATAGGGGCAGCCTCATAGTCCACCCATTTAGTGGCTAACTTCTTGTTCTTAGGGTTGGGACCGACCTGGTACAAGCCTGGCCAATGTCTCCTAATCAAAGCTCCAAGCAAGCTCCCAGGAGTGCGTGGAATCTTAGGTGCTGTCCATGACCATTTGCTGCACAATAATCAAACATTAGTACATATGTCAAAATGAAATACATGTTCAAAATTACAAAATTAGTACACTTACTCAACGCCTTCTGGAACAATGAGGGCTTTCGCCTCCTCGCTCTTAGGCTCCATGTGCTCGTCGGGGACTCCCGCTTCACCACGAGACTTCTTACGCTTCTGCACCCCCTGCTCCTCCACCTCGTCCTCCTCCTCGTCCTCCACCTCGTGCTCCACCTCATCCTCCTCCGCGTCGCCCACGTCGCCAGAAGCAGAGGGCAACTCGGAACCCACGTCGCCGGAAGCGGAGGGCGAACTCGTCCTCCTCGTGCTCCACCTCGTCCTCCACCTCGTCCTCCACCTCGTGCTCCTCCACGTCGTCCTCGTGCTCGTCCTCCTCCCGCATCGCCGTTAGCGTAACGCAAATTGGGAGTAGGTTCCCGGTCACTTCGTCTTGGAAATACTCCAGGCTTCTCTTGGCGCATCCTACTATGCACGGTCGCCGAGCTTTCCTTGCCTTGGCTCATATTGTTCAATCACCTGCATTTAGACAAGAGAAAACAAGTAAGCATAAAGACATAATAAAAATGTAGACATTAAGCATAAAGACATAATGCAATTAAGAAGCATGTTGATAAATAGATAGTAAAGCATAAAGACATAAAAGACGTCACCTCTAATAATCACTCTCATAATTAAGTTCGTTGTCACTATCAGTATCACTATCACGTGAGTAGGTTGGAGGCTCCTCACACGGTGGAGGCTCGACATCGTTGTCATTGTCCATATTGAACTTCGAGAGCATATCTATTTCCTTCAGATCCACCACTGATTCACCAAGAGTGTGTGCATCGTTCTCGAAGTCCTCAAGACCACCCGATTGTAAGGCAAAGTCCCCGAAGTCCTCTTGCTCTTGATAGAAAATTCCCTCGTATGTTTTAGGGTCAATGTTGTTGTAATCGTTCGTAGAGGGCATGGGTAGCTTACCATGTGGCGATACTCGGAACACGACTTCCCAGCCCTTGAGGTTCTCTTTCTGGCATGGGTAGGGCAAATAATAAACTTGCTTGGCTTGGTGAGCCACAACAAAGATATCGGCTCCGTTATAGGTGGTTGAAGGCTTAACTTCAACTAACCCAATGGAAGGGTCACTTCTCTGTCCACCATGTGGTCCAATGTGTGGGTCGAACCAGTGGCACTGGAACACAACGAGCTTGAGTTCTACGTTCGTACGATTGAACGTCAGCTCGTATACCTTTTCTAACCTTCCGTAGTAATCTACGTAATTGGCTCCATCGGCTCCTCTGGATCCTTTGGTGAAGACCCCAGTATTTATAGTCTTTGCATTCGGCCGACTATTCTGGTGATACTCTGTATGGAAGCGGAACCCATTCACATCATACTTCTCACACTTCATGACGGTACGGTTAAAATCTTGGGAAACACATCTCAACTCATCTGTCATCTCAACTTTGGATCAGCTCCCTACAAGTACGGTTCAAATTGTTTTGTGCATTAGTTACGTGTAATAAGAGGGACAAGTCACAGGTTGTAAGAGGGACAGGTTAGAAATTACTTTTTCCATGAACCAATACACAAATTTTTTTCCTCCGTGAGCACCATCTTTCAGAAGAGTGTCTAGCTCCGCGGCAGAGGGATCCTGCATTCCCGACCACTGTTCATGCTTGAATTGGCTAAAAGGAGAAGATACGTATTAGACCGAAACCGAGTTATTAGTTGCAAAGTAATTTGTTCACCATTTTACCTCATGAAACCGGCTACTTCCGTCATGTTCATAAGCACATAGAGCATTATGCAATCCTTCTCTACCTTGGTCAAGGTATATTTTACACCTGCACCGGCCTTGCCACCGGGACATTGGAAGAGGAGGAGCTTGGGGTCAAGCTTGGGCTGGTCGACATTGTACCGAGAGAGCGGGTTATGCTGAGTGGGAACCTCATCGGGATAGTACGTTGTCACGGCGTCTGCCATCTCCCGAAGTACTGTTGCCTCAGCTATGCATGCTTCAATCCTAGCTTTGTTTCCAGTTATGTTTCGAATATACTTAAACTCTCTCTCAATACAAAACTGCCAACAAAACTGCACCGGTCCACCCAAGAGTGCCTCTTTCGCGAGATGCACAACCAGATGTGCCATCGGAACAAAGAAGCCTAGCGGAAAGATCTTCTCTAAATGGCATAGCAGCTCTGGCACAAGATCATGTAGCTTCTGAATAACCACGGGACATATCTGCTTAGCACAGAGCGTGCGGAAGAAATGGCTCAACTCCGCAAGCACTCGCCAGACAGGTTCGGGGAGATACCCTCGAAGCATCACTGGCATCAAGCGCTCAATCCATATGTGATAGTCGTGACTCTTGAGCCCAGTGACGTTTCCCGATAGAAGATTGACTCCATTACTTATATTGGAACAATAACCATCAGGAAACATCACGACTTTTTTGAGCCACTGGAATTACTCCTTCTTTTAGACACTCAAGGCAAAAATGGGCATGCGGCTTGAACCAATTCTTTTGACGTGGGTTAGGAGGTTGCATGTGTAGTTTCTGCCTATCACAGAGCTTCTGAACATCGACTCAAGCCTTGACATTATCCTTTGACTTATGAGGAATATTCAGGGTTGTGTGAAAGAGCATCTCTGCGACATTCTTTTCGGTGTGCATCACATCGATGTTATGGGGAAGTTCGAGGTCCTTGTAATATTCTAGCTGCGTTAAGCCTGCCACGTGAGTCCAGTTGTGTGTCACACCATATCCCTCATATCGTGGGCCATTTCCTGCAGCAGGCACGACAGCACGTAGCTCAGCATCAACAGTTGCACCATCAAACTTGGGTATCTCTTTTTCTTCACGCACAACTTTGCCCTTTGTGAAGTTCTTTTTGTCTTCTCGGTAAGGATGCCTTTTTTTGAGGAACTGTCGATGCATGTCAAACGCGACATACTTGCGGCCTGAACTTAGCCAAAGGAATTCAGGTCGGTTCCTACACACTGGGCATGGCCACTTACCAGCTGTACACCATCCGCAGAATAGGGTGTACCCGGGTAGGTCGTGCATGGAATAGAGGAACCAAATTTTCAGCAAGAAGTTCTTCTTTGATGCTCGGTCGTATGTCAACGACCCATTGTGCCAAGAGTGGCGCAAATCATCCACAAGAGGCTGCATGTAGGCACTCAAATTCTTTCCTGGGTATTCCGGCCCTGGAATGATCAGCGACATAAATATGAACTTCCTTTGCATTAGGACCCCGGGAGGTAGATTGAGCAGAATAACAAACACGGGCCAACAGTTGTACGAGGCAGTCGACATACCAAATGGATTGAATCCATCTGTTGCTATCGCAATTCTGACATTTCGAGCCTCTCCTGCCTCATCAGGGTGTTCTCTATCGAAGTTCTGCCATGACTTACCATCAGATGGATGTCCCATCTTTTGTCGTCCGGCATCGTCTACGTGTCTCTTCCCCTTCTTCTGCCACGTCATCTGTATGGCAGTCTCCTCGGACAAGTAAAGCCGCTGGATTCTTTTTATGAATGGGAGATATCGAAGAATCTTCACAACGACTTTTGTCTGCGTACCATCGTCTTGTGTTCTTTCATGATACCTAGAGGCCCCACAAATGCTACAGAACTTGTCATTAGCAAACTGTTTCCAAAACAAAAGGCAACCTTTTGGACAGCAATCTATCTTTACATAATCCATGCTGAGGGATCCCATGATTTTCTTGGCTTCGTGCATGGTTTTAGGAAGACAATGCCCTTCGGGCAACATGTTACCATATGTGTTCAGACTAGCTTCAAAGCCTGCACGGGAGGTGGGGTACTGGGCCTTGTCACTTAGTAACTGAGGGATGGCATTGAACTGAGAAATCTTTGCACCCTCGTATAGAGGCTTCTTAGCAGCGGCCATCATATCAAGGAAGGCCTTCACGGTTGGCTCCGGTTCCTCTAGTTCATCCAGTTGCTCTGGTTCCGGCGCTTCCTCATGTGGAGGTGGCGAATCCGGTATGTCACCATCGCGGAGATCATCTAGGAGGCGTGTTAGCCCATCGTGCTCAATGCCACCGATCCGCTGCCGCATCACCTCAACTCTGTCACGTTCGTACTGAGCAATGTCAACATGCGTGACGTAGTTAGGCATATACCCAGGCAACCAAAGGTTTTTAGTCATTTCCTCCTTTCCCTCACGGTGACGATTCGTGCATTTAGTGCAAGGGCAGCTTGCACGAACTCCTGATTTTTTTAATCCACGCCCTAACTCCTTCACTAATAAATCAGTCTTCCATTCCCACTCAGCTGTTCTTTCAGTCTTACTGATACGGCCACTGTACATCCTGCCATTATCAGCCATCCTGTGCTTTATTGGGAGCCAAACAGCAACGCATTTCATAATATGCACCAAGTAACAATAAATATATTAAGTGTTACCAGATTAATTACGGCCAAATTTTATCTTTTACAGCATGCAAGGGTTCACCTACACTTCTAATAGGTAGGGGCCTATCCCGCCCGAGTACGTGTAGATCGAGTAGTGTCCCATGTTCTACCCCGACCCGAGACGGAATTTCGACAGCACCTCCCCGCTGTTCTTCAGAATACACGTCTCGAGCTTGTCAAGCCGAGAGGGTGTGCATCCAAAGAACAACAGGGAGGTGCTGCCGAAATTCCGTCTCGGGAAGGGGTAGAACATGGAACACGACCCGATCTACACGTACTCGGACTGTCCAACAGGACAACCCGGAAGTGTTCCGGTTATAAATATGCAAAGATGGACAATCCTGCATATTTATAAATTTGTAACCCTTCCGGGCGGGATCTGACTCGGGTTACGCGACTGACTTGGTGATCTAGACCAAAATAAACCTATGCAATAAGAGGGGCGAAAGATTTATACCCTCAAAGCGTGATCGGTGGCCGGAGAAGGTCGAGGACGTGCTACGGAAGGAGGTCGACCAAACACGGGCACCGAGGCGGCCCCTCCTCAGCCGGAGAAGAAGCCCCCCAAAGACGCGCGGGAACGATGGCTGGCGGGAAGCTACGTCATCTGAAAAATCACAAACAATAAACATTAGCACAAATGTATGACAACATAAATATTCATGAAATGCTTAAAAATATTGTATAGCTATAAATAACAACTAAACCTAACCCTAACACTAACAGCTAACGCTAAAACTAGCACTAAAACTAACAGCTAATTCTAACCAAAAAAAGAGGAGGGTGGAACAATGGTGGTACCTCCGGTGGCGGTGCTTAACGGTGGTGTAGGGCCAGAGGAGGCAAATGAGGCGCGGGTGGAGGTTGGCCGGAGGTGGGGGCGTCGGGGGCAGCCGGTGGAGTGGAGCTAGGCGCCGGGGTCGGTGGAGAGAGGCCGGGGCCGGAGCCGGAGCAAGGAGGAGAGGGGCCGGGGTCGGAGCTAGGACGGCGGCGCGCAGGGGGCGCTGTGGAGGCAGGGTTGGGGCTGTGGCGGCGGGGACGGGGCAGGGTGCGGCGGCGCGCGGGGGCGCTGTTGAGGCGGGGTCGGGGCTGTGGCGGCGGGGTCGGGGTCGGGGCGGCGGAGGGCTGCGGTGGTGGAGGGGTTGTGGAGGGGCGAGGGCGTGGGCTGGTGGCGTCAACGACGGGAGGGTGCGGCGGAGAAGGCGCGGTGGCGGAGGGGGCCGGCCGGAGGGTGGGATGGCCGGAGAGGGGCGAGCGGCGGCCGGAGAGGACGGCCAGGGCGGCGGCGCACGGGGATAAGTGGGTCGGGCTGTGGTGCGTGTGTGGGTGGCTGGCTGGCTGCGTGTGTGGTGGGGACGGGATGAGGATAGGGTTAGGACCTGTGCCGACGGCCAAACGGTCGGCATAGACATAGTATTGTTTTCCTATTTTTTTAAAAAGCTCCTATTGTTGTTAATAATAATATGGTATGTAAAATATTGCAAATTCAAAACACACAACACACTTTTATACACACGGTATGGCACAACCTAGGTTTGGGTGGGTTTCCGGCGCTCCGGTTCCCCAATTCGGCGAAACCCTACATCCGCTGGACTTTTTGGCTTGGTTGTGTTAGGTTAGGCCATAGGAAGGTGGGAAACCAAAGTCTACCCCAAATAAACACAATATTCCATCCGGTTCGTCCGAAACAGGAGTTTCCACCTCTAAGTGCAGGAACTCACTAAAGAGAAAGTGAAGTTGGTGAAGATGATCACACCCCGGAGTAGGATAATGGACATTTAGAACACACAACTCACTTGTATACATATGGCATGGCACAACCTAGGTTTTGGTGGGGTTTCGACGCTCCGATGCCCTGCTTCGGCGAAACCCCGAATCCGCTGGAAAAACCCTAACGTTTTCGTCTACCCCCTTGAACTCCGTCGAAAGGGGGTAGGCCAGTGGACTTTTTGGCTTGGTAGTGTTAGGTTAGGCCATAGGAACATGAAAAATCAATTATTACCGCAAGTTCTCACAAGATTGACCCCGGTTCGCCCGAAACAGGAGTTTTCACCTATAAGTGCATAAACTTAGTAGAGAGAAAGTGATGTCGGTGAAGCCGGTCACACACCGGAGTAAAATCTTGGACATTTTCAACACAAAACACACTTGTATACATATGGTATGGCACAACCTAGGTTTGGGTGGGTTTCCGGCGCTCCGGTGCCCCGATTCGGCGAAACCCTACATCCGCTGGAAAAAACTCAAAGCTCCCGTCTACCCCCGTGAACGGCGTCGAAAGGGGGTAGGCCAGTGGACTTTTTTGATTGGTTGTGTTTGGTTAGGACATAGGAACATGGAAAATCAATTATTACCGCAAGTTCTCGCAAGATTGACCCTGGTTCGCCCGAAACGGGAGTTTTCACCTATAAGTGCATAAACTTAGTAGAGAGAAAGTGATGTCGGTGAAGCCGGTCACACACCGGAGTAAAATCTTGGACATTTTCAACACAAAACACACTTGTATACATATGGTATGACACAACCTAGGTTTGGGTGGGTTTCGACGCTCCGATGCCCCGCTTCGGCGAAACCCTGAACCCGCTGGAAAACCCCTAACGTTTTCGCCTACCCCTTGAACTCCGTCGAAAGGGGGTAGGCCAGTGGACTTTTTGGCTTGGTTGTGTTAGGTTAGGCCATAGGAAGGTGGGAAACCAAAGTCTACCCCAAATAAACACAATATTCCATCTGGTTCGTCCGAAACAGGAGTTTCCACCTCTAAGTGCAGGAACTCACTAGAGAGAAAGTGAAGTCGGTGAAGACGATCACACCCCAGAGTAGGATAATGGACATTTAGAACACACAACACACTTGTATACATATGGCATGGCACAACCTAGGTTTTGGTGGGGTTTCGACGCTCCGATGCCCTGCTTCGGCGAAACCCCGAATCCGCTGGAAAAACCCTAACGTTTCCGTCTACCCCCTTGAACTCCATCGAAAGGGGGTAGGCTAGTGGACTTTTTGGCTTGGTAGTGTTAGGTTAGGCCATAGGAACATGAAAAATCAATTATTACCGCAAGTTCTCACAAGATTGACCCGGTTCGCCCGAAACAGGAGTTTTCACCTATAAGTGCATAAACTTAGTAGAGAGAAAGTGATGTCGGTGAAGCCGGTCACACACCGGAGTAAAATCTTGGACATTTTCAATACAAAACACACTTGTATACATATGGTATGGCACAACCTAGGTTTGGGTGGGTTTCCAGCGCTCCGGTGCCCCGATTCGGCGAAACCCTACATCCGCTGGAAAAAAACTCAAAGCTCCCGTCTACCCCTGTGAACGGCATCAAAAGGGGGTAGGCCAGTGGACTTTTTTGATTGGTTGTGTTTGGTTAGGACATAGGAACATGTAAAATCAATTATTACCGCGTTCTCGCAAGATTGACCCCGGTTCGCCCGAAACGGGAGTTTTCACCTATAATTGCATAAACTTAGTAGAGAGAAAGTGATGTTGGTGAAGCCGGTCACACACCGGAGTAAAATCTTGGACATTTTCAACACAAAACACACTTGTATACATATGGTATGGCACAACCTAGGTTTGGGTGGGTTTCCGGCGCTCCGGTGCCCCGATTCGGCGAAACCCTACATCCGCTGGAAAAAAACTCAAAGCTCTCGTTTACCCCCGTGAACGGCGTCGAAGGGGGTAGGCCAGTGGACTTTTTTGATTGGTTGTGTTTGGTTAGGACATAGGAACATGGAAAATCAATTATTACCGCAAGTTCTCACAAGATTGACCCCGGTTCGCCCGAAACGGGAGTTTTCACCTATAAGTGCATAAACTTAGTAGAGAGAAAGTGATATCGGTGAAGCCGGTCACACAACGGAGTAAAATCTTGGACATTTTCAACACAAAACACACTTGTATACATAAGGTATGGCACAACCTATGTTTGGGTGGGTTTCCGGCTCTCCGGTGCCCCGATTCGGCGAAACACTACATCCGCGGGAAAAAACTCAAAGCTCCCGTCTACCTCCTTAACCGAAGCCGAAAGATTAAGGTAATAAATAGGGGGTAGACGCAAAACCAAGATACACCCAACTCATGCAAAGAGTAATAAATAGGTACATAAAATATAGATTAGGGTAAAAATATGATGACTATTTTTAGCGAAACTATATACCCATAGTTATTCGGTGTATCTTTATCAATAAACATGAATAAAAAATACTTCAAACATATTAAACTTAATTGATAGTTATAACAAATACATCAAAAGTGAATATAATAAAAAAACCAGGAGTCTGTGCCTACGGCTTTGCCGTCGGCACAGGTGTACGCATAAAAGAAAACGTTGGCGGGGAGGAAAAAAATATTAATAAACCTATGCCTACGGCTTTGCCGTCGGCACAGGTGGCATCGACGTCACCTGAAAATCGAGCGGTAACCTATGCCGACGGTATACCGTGTCCCGACGGCGGCCGTCGGGATAGCCGTATCTGTGCCGACGGCCATATCTGTGCCGACGGCCAGATCGCCGGGTTGGCTCGCCGTACCCTATGCCGACGGCCCCGACAAATTGCCGCCGGCACAGGTTATGGCCGTCGGCACAGCTCGCCATTCCTGTAGTGATATAAATTTGTCGCTTCTCTTGTCTAGCTCGTAAAGCACCATTAGGAGCACGTTTATTCCAGCTTAGCCTCCCCTCCTTCCCTTGTTTCCTGTCCCTCCCCTGCTGGTTTGTAAGTCCCCCATTCTCGCCATTGAACTCTCCTGCGGGCGCCAGGAGCTGCCTGCATTGAGCTATCAGATCATCGAGTCTGTTACTTGGGCAAAATTAAGCAGCAGATTTTCATCGGTCAGTTTCTTTTCTTCGAGCCGTTTGGATCTGGTGATTAGCTACTGATTTCACTCCATGTAGGCTCGCAGCTGGCATGGCATTCACCAAGGAGACGACAGCAGCAACTGGAGAAGAGGAACTCCACCCTGTTGTGATCGTCGGCGGCGGGATCTGCGGCCTTGCAACTGCGCTTGCTCTCCACATGTATTTATCATATCTACCCATCATCCTTCCTTCCTTCCTTTCGATCTATGCAAAAAACTGAAGTCATCACAAAATGCTTGCAGAAAAGGTATAGACAGCCTTGTTCTTGAGAAGGCTGGGAGCTTGAGGGCGACAGGGGCAGGGATCAGCTTGAAGGCAAATGGGTGGCGTGCGCTCGAGCAGCTCAAGGTGAGCGACGAGCTGCGGAAGCTGGCCGTTCCTCTTACAGGGTATATATGCTTTTGCTTCTTACTCATGCAACTCAAGGCATATATATGCGTGTTTCTAAGTTTTGCTTTCTTTTCCTCTCTTGTAATGTCCATAATTACTGCATGCATGTAGAATGGATATGAAGAGCATCTATCATGATAAGATGATCAAGGTACCATTCAGGTGAGTACACAGTACACTGCAGACTACACAGATGACAATACTATTTTTATTTATTGGCCATCAACTCTTGCATGAATCACGCGTTCAGTACGAACCCGACCATCGACCTAATTATATGTTAATATGATTTAAACATATGACATCATCTCCCTACTTCATCATCCAAGAAAAGGGGGCATATATAGGGGTCTGCCGAGCGGTACATCATCTCCCTCATTCATCATCCACCATCATAGGCGAGATCGAGTTTTACCTCAAAACCGTCTGAGCACCCATACATAATCCAAACCGCCACAAACTTGAATTATGTCTAGTATCCGACGCTGTTTGCCGATGCCTGAACATGTGCAAAATCTTTGTAGCCCATGGATTTTTAGTCTGAAGGGAAACACCAATTCAGACAAACTAGCTAGCAGTAGACATAATCCTTGTCAAGGCACACAAACATAGCCAACAGAGACTACGAACATGCAACATGAAGTAAAGCGATAAGCAAATAGGGGTGTTAGTTTGTATTCCTACCTCGGAAATTGGACACATCAGGTTCAGTAATCAGAGTGTGGTCAGACTACAACTCCCGCTTCATTTAACGCTGTTACTGGGTGGTCGAGAGCATCCTCGCAGCAGTGCTCTATAAGAGCCTCCTCAGCTACCATGGTGAAGTAACCGTCCATCCTAATAAAAGAGGTCGGAAAGGAGCAATGGAAATATCATGAAGTTTTCCTTCCAACATGCTAGCAAGCATGGCAATCGTGGCCGTCACCGGCTCGACATCGCTCCTAATTTGAGTTCTGGACTGTCGCGTCCGCGTCGTTCCCAGGGGGGCGACACGGACGAGCCCAGCTCCCTGCGCCTAACCTCCCCCTCCGGCCGTGCCCTCCTCGCCGCCGCCAGGCAAAGGCCACCGCCGGGAAAAGACCGGGGGTGGTTGGCGGCGGCGGGCTACTCTCCCTCGCGCGCGAGGGTCTCCGGCTGGTGCGGCCCGCCGCCCTGGACGGCGAGCTGCATGCGGCGGAGAAGGACGCCGGGGCGACGGCCTCGGATTATCTCCGGCGAGGGCGACGGTCGTGGTGGCTGCGCGGGCAGTGCCTCGGCCAGTTCTTTGGCAGATCTCGCCGGCGCTCCGGCCAGCCGGGCCAGGGCGTCGGCCGACGGGGAGACGTGCAGTTCTCCTCGCGGTGGTGGCGTGACGCGGCGGGTGCCATGGGCGCCGTGGCGCACCTCCGAGCTCGGTCATGCGGGCCCGAGTCGCCGTCCCAATGGCGTGGGAGGTGGTCAGCAAGGATTGGAGTTGTGCGGTCTGATGGTGGCCGTGGGGCAATGGCCAGGTGCGGACTGCTCCGGCGATGGCGTTTTGCGGATCGGCCGCGACCCGGCAGTACGGCCACGGTGGCGCAACAAAGGGCTGGGGACACAGGTGCTGATCTTCGGCCGGTGTACCCCTAACTGGAAGGAAGCCGGGGCGGCGGCCTTGGGCAGATGGCCATGGTGCGGGAGGGGCAGCTCTAGCCTCCCACCGGCATGGCGCGGTTGTCGCTAGCATGAGGTGTTGCGACCCCCGCGACATGTAGTTGGACTCGGTGGTCGACGACAGAGCCACGCCGCATTGCTTGCTGCTCCCTAGCCCAGGCCCTAGTGCTTGGCAGTCGAGATCGCGCTTCAGGTGAAAGCCTCGCACCTAGGTGCCGACGGCGGCGGCGTCCTTGGACGTCGTTCTCCTTCTTGAATGCGTCGTTCGGAAGCTGCGATACTCTACCGATACGAGTGGCTTAAGTTTCACGTCGTTACCTTCTTGAAGGCGTCGCCTTGGAGTTATCTTAACTCTCGTTGTGCTTCGGGATCGTGGCGACCATGAGGGGTGGCCCTGTGGTCTGGCCAGTGACAGCCGGGGCGGCGGCCCCGGACGGTGGTGTGCGCCGAGGCGGCGGCCTCGGAAAACGATGTGGCCATGGCCCTATGTGGCAGGGTTGTGTCTTTGCGTCGTAGAGGTGCCGAACTAGTGCCATGAGGGTGGCGGTTCGTCACTATCGTTTATCTATTCTTTTGTTTTATTCAGTGGCGGAGCTTCGTGGGGGCGAAAGGGAAGCCGCCCTCCCAACCCATGAAGAAATTGACTAGTTTCTACACATATTTAGCCCATTTGTGGACGAAAAAATAGCCCAATGCTCAATGTTTAGCCCCCCCAGCCCATTCGCCCCACCAGAAATTTGGCCCAAGCTCCGCCACTGGTTTTATTCCTTATCGCCTTGTTGCGATCCTGTAAATATTCTACCTGCTTAATATATGAGGTCCAGCATTGCTGGACCTTTCGAAAAAAAGACATCGCTCCTAATTCCCAGCTGCTAGCAAAGCACCTTCTCTCTGAGCTTTGCCTTAGGATTTTTCCGTTTCTTGGCATGAAAGCAAGGGCTGTTGTGATTCATAGGTAAGCCAACAAAACCTGAAACTCCATCCATAGTCTTTCTCCTGGCAGCTCGTGGGCGATGCTGGGACTTGGGAGCATCCAATACTGCAGGTGCTTGGATGGTCATGAACAACATGTGATAGACATAGTTTAGGTCCTCGACAGGAATGTGTTGCCCTAGACTTCATACGAAGACTAATGCTGAATCTAATGACGTAAGCAAACACTAATGTTGAAAATGTTCGAGTCTCTCAATGATTTTTCCCTTAAAGTGTAGAGGTGAGTGTCGGTGCCTGAAAAGAAGTGACCTTGTCCAAACGCTGGCCAAATATTTACCAGCAGGATCTATCCGGTTCGAAAGCCAGGTTGAAGCAATTTCTCTTGACCCCGTCACCTGCTATCCAATAGTCTCAACCAGCAATGGCTCTACCATCAAGGCAAAGGTACACCCTCTCAATGCAAACAACTCAAGTTCCCTCCCTGCAAAACCAAACAAACAAAAAAAGTACGCAATGGGTTTTTGATGATTTTGCATTTGTGATATCAACAGGTCTTAATCGGTTGCGACGGATCAAACTCAGTGGTGGCAAAATACTTGGGCCTGAAGCCAGTTAGATTCTTGCCTCTATGGGTAGCACGAGGCTTGACTACCATTCCAGAAGGCCACAACTTCAGGAACCGTTTTCTAAACTTAGTGGGAGAGGGTATAACCTTTCGGATCGTACCCATAGATGATAAAACTATATACTTCTCTGCAATCTAGTCTCGACTTCCCAAAGGTACGTAAGATTTACTTCCTTCTTTCTCTTCATTGGATATAAATAATAAATAAATAATACGAAAAATTGTTACTCTTCATGCATCAGATTGCACGACCAACAATTGAAGGGACCCAACATTGATCCGGCAGGTCGCCCTACAGACAATGCAGGGATACCCCGAGGATATCCTCGACGTCGTGCGAAGCTGTGAGGTAGAATCAATGAGCTTGGCGCAGCTCTGCTACCGGGCACCGTGGAACATGGTCCTCCAGCCATTCCAGAAGGGCACGGTGACTGTCGCCGGCGACGCCATGCACACCATGGGGCCGTTCATTGGGCAAGGTGGCTCTGCCAGCTTGGAGGATGCGGTTGTTATTGCCCGGTGCTTGGCCGAAAAAACGATCGATAAACCAGCTAGGAGCATCCAAGAACTAAGGTCATACGTGAATCAGAGGAAGGGGAGAATCCTCAGTTTGTCCTTGCAGGCTTTCCTCAACGGACAAATAATCATTGCGTCTTCAGAGCTCAAGAAAGTGTTGCTCAGAGTGGTCCGGAATGTGCTATTTGGAGGGAACACGGACAATCACACTAGTTATGACTGTGGTTCCTTGTAGGTGTAGCAGGAGCGTTTGATCATTCACACAAGTTAATTCATTTGTAACTTTGTTTGGTGATCCATTCCAAAAAATTATATCTTTGCTACTCGCTGAATTATTGCGAAGACATTTATCTATATATGTTACTTTTGTGTATACTATGTTCTTCCTAGACACGGACAGACTACTAGTTCTGATTTTGTTTCCAGCAGTTTTTTCAAGAAGGGGAAAAAGCCTCTGCATCGACTGATGTGTATAGCCTTGCAGTATTAAATTTTGGGTCTCAAAGATAGTAGAACTTCAGATTCACATAAGGTCAATACAAGTATCGTGTAGATTAGATTATTATGTAACTATTTAGGAGAAATGTACATGACTCATATGAACCTTTTTTTTTTTGAATTTTTTTGTGCATGTGTAAATATCTACTTGTTGTGTGATTTCTATGTAGAGATTATACAGGAAATATTTGGAGACTGAAGGTAGAATTTCAACTATAGACTTCAAACTCTTCACTAAAACGGTAAAACGAAACTTTTCAAAGCTGGTACGTATGTATATAGGGCAATGTTGAACATATTAGCCCATCCGATGGTTAGATTAACCGACGGTGATGCAGTACATGGGGCTTGTGTATAGAGAACGGTTGCAAGTTCCTGATACTTCCCGGTCCTAACGTGTTTATGCGAGTTTGGGTGATATAACAGAAAATAAAAGACTCCCAAAACTTGTGTAGTTACATGGGGCTTTATATGCTGGTGAAAACCTTTATACTCTTTACACTTGCTTGTATAGAGAGTGGTTATCTCGGTTTGTGAGCCTTCTCTATATCTTCTCTTTGCTCCTTTTTTAAGCTTCTTCTCGCTTAAATAGGAAGAGTAGTACTCCCTCCATTCCGGTTTATAGGATGCATTTGGCAAATCTCTCCAACCTAGGTGGCTAACTATTGGTGCATTGAGTAGCGTAATTGTTGTGCATGCATTGGTTGTCTTTCTCTTCTCTCTCCTAATTACTCATTAATTGACTAAATTGGTGGGCATGCATTGGTTGCCTTCCATTTCCTCTCCTAATTGCTCATTAAATGTCTAAATTGCATCCTATTCTTGGAAAAACATAGTTTTGGGGGAGTATTTCATTTGATATGGTTCAACCAACCATATGAGAGCTACTTTAGTGTTCTTCGGTGTACTTAGGAAGCACATGTGCATCACTTATTCTACAAGAGATTCGAGGTGCGGATTGCTCATCATCGACCTTATAGAGGCTTCGAGGCAAGAGCTTTCGATATAAACTCAGTTGGTTTCCGCATCTCAACCAACAGATCACGTTCATAATGAGGGTTCTTTACAGTGTCAACAATCCGAATATTAGAAATCAGAAGTAAAACAACTATTGTGGATCCCAAGCTAATAAAACTATCATGAATCTCAGCAGGGTGAATACTTAAGAAAAATCCGCAACGCACACATCAGTTGAGATCAGACTATCTCAACGCTCCCGGGTGTACCGTTCGATGGACTCTTCTCTTCTACCACACCTCCGTGCTGAAGTTTCTCGTTGGCGATATCAGCCTTGACTGCACGCTCTATCTTCCGCGATCCGTCGATGGTGCCCGCGTCGATCGCCTCCAGGTGCAGTGCCCTGGCCAGGTTCAGGAACCGCCTCCTGAAGCCTGGTATCCGGGACAGGTTGGCAACAATTCCTTGCAGCCTGTTGATGTAATAATCGGAGTTTGTTAATGATAATTCAAGTCTACTGTTGGGAAGAATGTGTAGAGAAAAATACCTTCTGATGATGGCTTGCAACTGAGCTCTCTTCACACCGTCGCGCGAAGGGAAACCACAGTCGTCCCAGTCTGATGGTTTTTCGTTTGCGTTCGTCATGATGAGCTTCCGCAAGCACATTTCCTCGTCTTCGGTGAGCTCAAGTTTCTTCATCTGCTCCTTTAAGACCAGCAGCGGGCCAAGCATCCAGTCGAACACTCTGTCTTTCGGCCAATTGAAGTTGGTCACCTCGACATCATCAGCTGTGATAATGAATGGTTTTTTTATGAACCATGATTAGATTATACTTAAATCTTGTTCATATTATTTTAGGCTTCCAGGGAGCTAGGGAGTCTTACATATGAGCAAACCGTGTGAGTCGTGTTTTGCAGAGCGTATGAGACAGTGAAGGATACACCAGGCCGGCAACTTTATGCTCAGCTTCTTTCCCTTACCCTTGGTTATAAATTCCTCTATATCTTCAGAACATACGAGTCCCTCGCTTAGTAATATTCTTCCATTCATCTCGCAAGATCGGAAGAGCCAATCCCATATCTGTACAAGTATAGTCGATTGGCGAAAAAATATGATTTAATCATAGCTGTTAAAAAAACGAAGATACTGATCATCCAAAGAGATATACTTGGATGGGTCTTAGCCGTAGGAAAGTTTCCATGAATGTCTTCGACCGCTGCAGAACCCTCCTAGGTCTATGACGTCCATGATGTTGATGCTTCTCTGCAGATTCCGCCACAAGATTATTCTCATCCTTGTCGCGGCTCGCCTCGTAGTTTGGAGAACCCGCCTTCCGGTACATCGGCCTGTCTGTCAAAGTAGTTTACTCAACAGGTAGAATGAATTGATGATATGCATGGAAAAAGTCAGGCCATGTAAAATAACTAACATTTTTAAGATGTTACGTCCTAATCATTTTTTTTAGATAAAGGGATTTTCCTAATCATAGTGGAAGTAAAATAACTGCCAAATCCCACCTTGGCAAACAAGAACCTTCACGTAAGTAAAGAAGATCGTTTGTGTATTCATCATACAATGCTACCGCAGCGATCATGTATGATAATCCCATTTCAAATGAATTCTCCTGCGGGCGACAACAAATATATATAAGTGGTTGTTCAAGTCACTCGAAGGTTATATAAATACTTGAAATTCACAAGTAGAAACAATAAAAATGACCTGATAAGCAATCAACCCAGCATGAAGACCAAGAAAGAAGCTGCTAAGGAACGATGCTATCACTCCTGCAATGACGGCAAGTGGCCACAATACAATGGCCAAACCAGCGAAAGGAACACAGACGGTCTCTAGAAAAGGCCCTTCCCTTCCAGAGTCTCTGCCATCCTTTCAAGAGCATGCATGGGCTTTTCCACAATGCCACCCCAGTAATCATCAAGACATCTAGAGGAACAACAACCAGCGCGACGAGAAAGCTCCGTGGTAGATAAGACAACCTTCCAATCGTACAAGACAAAGAAAGTGTATTACTACTAATGTTTATCCAATTCTACATTTTTCATACAACGGTCCAAAAGTTTGCTGCAAAACCGACAGGGTGATTAGCGTAAGTGATTACACATACTTGATGTCAAAAGGTGTTTCATCATCCCCCATGTTCTCTGAAAGCTCATCCATGAACGAGAAGTAGGAGTGGAAGCAGAAATCAGTGACGTCGCGCACCACCATACAAGCCCCTCTTATTGTGCTGGCAGTACCATCCTGCAGACATTGCATCATTCTGTTTATATACTGCCAGACCAAACCTGCATCTGTATTTCAGGTTCCAGCAGGCCTGTACTACGACGTACCAGGAAGCAGTGGGAGAGCTTGTCGGCCACGCCCTTGCCGACCGCCTCGAAAGTGGCCATGAGGGGAGCAAATACTCCGTAACCGACACCGACCAGAAGGCTCCCGAGAATACCGAGGACTGGCAATACGAGCAGGGGCAGCGGCAGGAACACCGCGGCAAGAATCTTGAGAACCAGCCCGATTCGTTTCGTCCTGCGATCCAGAGTTGGCAGGATATATATGTTAGAGTAGATTTGTGTATATTGTATTTTGCCCATATGTTAGGGGCCTTCCTGCATATTCACCTGTACATGTACTATATATATGTGGCCTTTGCCCCCTGGTAATACAAGCTGACTATTACCCTAACATGGTATCAGAGCGAGGTTAGGCTTTTTTTTCTCCACGTCCGTACCGCCGCTGCCGTCGCTCCCCGGCTCCTTGCCGCCGCGCCCCGGCCGCCGCCGCCGTCGTCAGCCGCCTCCGGCCACTCTTCTCCGGCCCGCCGGCTCTCCTCTGCCGCCCGTCGCGGCCCCGTCCCCGTCATCCTCTTCCCCGCACGCGCTGGTGCGTGCACGCCGCCGTCGTCCGCTGCCGTCCGCGTCTACTCCTCTCCGGCCTGCCGCTCTCCGCCGCCGGCCGCTGCCGCCCCGCCGCCGGCCACTCCTGCTCCGGCCCGATCGCCGGCCGCTCCTCCCTGCCGCCCCGCCGCCGGCGTCCTCTACATGCGCGTCGGGCTCTGCTGCTTCTTCCCGATCCGATTCGATCTGTGAGTTGACTTTCTAAAAAAAAAAAAAAAAAAAGAGAGAGATGTCTACCTCGTCGGGCTATGTTGCGATTCCTCGCTGCCCGATTATCTTTGATGGAGCGAATTACCCTGATTTCGCTAACTTCATGCGCGTCCACATGCGCGGTCTTCGTCTGTGGGGTGTGCTTTCTGGCGAGGTCCCTGTCCGCCCCACCCCGTTGCTCCTTCGGTGCCTGTTGCACCGACGCCTACTGCCCTTGCCTCTGATGCTTCTCAGGAGGACAAGGATTCCGCCACTAGTGCTGATGCTCTTGCTATGACTGCTTATGACCGGCAGGTCCAGGACCATTCTGCTGCTGTTGCGACATACCGGCAGGATCTGACTGCCTACTCTCAGTGGATAGATGAGGATGCTCGTGCTGCTGCTGTTCTGACTTCCAGTGTTGCCTCAGTATGCTGCTGAGTTTATGGCTCTTCCCACTGCTGCTGCTCAGTGGGCCTTTCTTCGTCAGCGTTATCAGCCGTCTGGGGATGCTCTTTACCTGTCTGTGGTCCGCCAGGAGCATGCCCTTCAGCAGGGCGATTTGACTATTGATGAGTTCTACACTCAGAGTGCTGCTATTTGGCGTCAGCTTGATTCTCTTCGTACGCCTGTGTGTGCCACCTGTCCCTGCTGCTTGATTGTTCGCGCCGACCTGGAGTTTCAGCGCGTCTTTGAGTTTTGTCGCGGCTCCGCAAGGAGTTTGAGCCACGCCGTGCACAGCTACATGCCCGTGGTCGTGTTCCGCTCTCTGAGGTCCTGTCTGAGCTTCGTGCTGAGGAGACTCGTCTTCGTGGTGCTGGTCTTCTGGAGGTTCCCTCTGTTCTTGCTGCTCGTGGTCCTCCTGTGCCGTCTGCTCGTGGTCCTGCTCCGCCACAGCCTCCGTCGCGGTCTTCAGTACCGCCGATACTACCTACTCCTCAGGTCCAGGGTCAGAGTCAGCCCCCGCAGTCTCGTGGTTCTCGTGGTCCTTGCACCTACTGTGGCAAGCCTGGCCATGATATTTCTGGCTGCTGGCAGAGGGATCCCAGCTTACGTCAGCAGTATCTTGCTCGTCGGAGGACTGGTTCTTCAGGATCTTCAGGCTCTTCAGGTTCTTCTGCTGCTGCACTGTCTGATCAGGACATTATCCGTGGTCTTCGTGGTCTGCTCGCTGCTTCGGCTCTTCCTTGCCGGGTACTGCTGGTTCTGTGTCTGGTTCTTCTGGCAACACGCGACCACCACCTTCTACACGTCAGGTATGTCATCCCCGTGGTATCTGGATTCTGGAGCTTCTTTTCATATGACTTCTGCGTCTTCTATTCTTTCTGCTCTTCGCTCTCTTATTTCTCCTGTTCGTGTTATCACGGCTGATGGTACCTCTCTTCCTGTTTCTAGTCGAGGCACCCTCTCTACTTCATCTTTCTCTGTTCCTGATGTTTCTCATGTCCCTAGCCTTAAGATGAACTTGTTTTCTGCTAGTCAGCTTACTGATTCTGGTTGTCGCGTCATTCTTGACGCTGATTCTTGTGCTGTTCAGGACCGTCGGACTCAGGCCCTGGTTGGAGCTGGCCCTCGTAGTCTTCAGTCTCCGGGGCTCTGGGAGTTAGACTGGCTTCGTGTTCCTTCCGCTGCTACTTCATCTGCCAGTTCTCCTGCGGTTGCTGCTTCTGTCACTGGCTCTTTCCAGCAGTGGCATCATCGGCTGGGTCACCTTTGTGGCTCCCGTTTATCGTCATTAGTTCGTCGAGGTCTTCTAGGGTCTGTTTCAGGAGATGTGTCTTTACATTCATGTCAGGGTTGTAGGTTAGGTAAACAGATTCAGCTTCCCTATCCTACTAGTGCGTCTGTATCTCAGCGACCTTTTGATTTAGTTCATTCAGATGTTTGGGGTCCGGCTCCCCTTCAGTCAAAGGGGGGTCATCGATACTATATTTTGTTCATTGATGATTTTTCTCGGTACACCTGGTTATTTTTTATGCGCTCTCGCAGTGAGGTTCTCTCCATTTATAAGCGCTTTGTTGCCATGGTTCGTACTCAGTATTCCACGCCTATTCGTGTCTTTCGTGCTGATTCTGCAGGTGAGTATATCTCTCAGCACCTGCGTGGTGTTCTTGCTGAGGAGGGTACCCTTGCTCAGTTTTCGTGTCCCGGTGCCCATGCTCAAAATGGTGTCGCCGAACGTAAGCATCGTCATATTCTTGAGACTGCCCGTGCTATGATGATTGCTTCCTCTCTTCCGCCACATTTCTGGGCTGAGGCTGTCGCTACATCGACTTACCTCATTAACATTCAGCCCTCTGCTGCCCTTCAAGGTGGCATTCCTCTCGAGCGTCTTTCTGGTACCTCTCCAGATTACTCGGCTCTTCGTTTGTTTGGTTGCGCTTGCTATGTTCTTCTTCCTCCCCGCGAACGCACCAAACTGACCGCTCAGTCTGCTGAGTGTGTTTTCCTTGGGTACAGTGATGAGCATAAGGGCTACCGCTGTTGGGACCCTGTTGCTCGTCGGATGCGCATCTCTCGTGATGTCACGTTTGATGAGACGCGCTCCTTCTATCCTCGCCATACCTCTGGCACTTATCCGGTGGATGATATTTCTTTTCTCCTTTTTCCGGATTCACCTCCTGCTGTCTCTTCCCCATCTCCTAGTTCTCCATCTTCTACACCTGGTGCGCCTCCTCCATCTTCGGAGCCATCCTCTCCTCCGTCTAGTACCCCTAGTACTCCTCGTTCTCCTGCCTCGGCTCCTCCTTCTCCTATTCCTTCTTCCTCTTCTTCGGCTCCTCCTTCTTCCTCTTCTTCTGATGAGTCATCTTCTGCTGATGAGCCTTCCCATTCACGGCCTGTTCGTCAGCGTCGTCCTCCAGACCGTTATACTCCTAGTAAGTATGGTCTTTCTGTTGTCTCCGAGCCGACTTCTTATCGGGATGCTGAGCGTCATCCTGAGTGGCAGCTGGCCATGGCTGAGGAGATTGCTGCGCTTGAGCGCACTGGCACCTGGGATCTTGTTTCTCCCCCTTCAGGTGTTCGTCCTATCACGTGTAAGTGGGTCTATAAAATTAAGACCCGCTCTGATGGATCTCTCGAGCGCTATAAAGCGCGTCTTGTGGCTCGTGGCTTTCAGCAGGAGCACGGCCGAGACTATGACGAGACTTTTGCTCCTGTCGCTCATATGACCACTGTTCGTACTCTTCTTGCTGTTGCTTCTGTTCGACGCTGGTCTGTATCCCAGCTTGATGTTCAGAATGCTTTTCTTAATGGCGAGTTGAGTGAGGAGGTTTACATGCAGCCTCCTCCTGGGTATTCTGTTCCCGATGGGATGGTTTGTCGTCTTCGACGATCCTTATATGGTCTCAAACAGGCCCCTCGTGCCTGGTTTGAGCGTTTCTCCTCTGTGGTTATTGCCGCTGGCTTCTCTCCCAGTGCTCATGATCCAGCACTGTTTGTCTACACCTCTTCTCGGTGTCGGACCTTGTTGCTTCTCTATGTTGATGACATGATCATCACTGGTGATAACCCTGAGCACATTGCCTTTGTTAAGGCACGTCTACGTGAGCAGTTTCTCATGTCTGATCTTGGTCCTCTTCGCTACTTTCTTGGGATTGAGGTTTCTTCTACAGCCGATGGCTTCTTTATCTCCCAGGAAAAGTATATTCAGGATCTTCTTTCTCGGGCTGATCTTAGTGATGAGCGTACCGTTGAGACTCCTATGGAGCTTAATGTTAAGCTTCGATCCACTGATGGTGAGCCTCTTTCTGATCCCACACGTTATCGCCATCTTGTTGGGAGTCTTGTTTATCTCGCTGTCACTCGCCCTGATATCTCTTATCCCGTCCATATTCTGAGTCAGTTTGTCTCAGCTCCTACCACCGTTCACTATAGTCATCTCCTCCGTGTCCTTCGTTATCTTCGTGGCACGATTACTCGTCGTCTTTTCTTCCCTAGTTCCAGCTCTCTCCAGCTCCAGTGTTACTCGGATGCCACGTGGGCGAGTGATCCTACGGATCGTCGTTCACTTTCTGCTTACTGTGTGTTTCTTGGTGGTTCGCTTGTTGCTTGGAAGACGAAGAAACAGGTCGCGGTTTCCCGTTCGAGTGTTGAGGCTGAGCTGCGGGCTATGGCTTCGTTGATTGCTGAGGTGACCTGGTTACGGTGGTTGCTTGCAGATTTTGGGGTCTCTGTTACGACACCCACTCCACTTTTGTGTGACAGTACAGGTGCTATCAGTATTGCACGTGATCCGGTCAAGCATGAGCTGACCAAGCATATTGGTGTTGATGCTTTCTATACACGTGCTCAGGTGCAGGATCAGGTTGTTGCGCTTCACTATGTGCCTTCAGATTTGCAGCTGGCAGATTTCTTTACAAAGGCACAAACTCGAGCGCAACATGACTTCTTACTCTCCAAACTCAGTGTTGTGGATCCACCCTGAGTTTGAGGGGGGGTGTTAGAGTAGATTTGTGCATATTGTATTTTGCCCATATGTTAGGGGCCTTCCTGCATATTCACCTGTACATGTACTATATATATGTGGCCTTTGGCCCCCTGGTAATACAAGCTGACTATTACCCTAACAATATAGTTTTGACTCATGTATACATGCCCAAAAATACATTTGAATCAAATGTAACCTCGAGCAATTCTCATTTTAGGAGTGCAGCCATCGAAGTGGAAAAAAATAGACATATATACAACATGAAGCAAGCAAGTAGTACACGTGGCAAATGTGTGGGTAAGTTCTGATGCCTACTTGAGCACGCAGCAGTATGTCCAGATGAAATGTGCGGGCCAGAGGCCAAGAATGACGGCCGAATCTCCCAAGAATACAATGGCTAGCACGACCGGGCCGATCAGGATAGCCGCACGCACAAGGGAAACAACAATTCTTCTGACGATTTGTATAATGTGGTAAATTTAATTCTGCATAAATTTGTGAAGCTACCCACTCTGCTATCATTGATAATCATGAACACCAAGTATCTCCAAGGATACAGTACAAAAATAGCAGCAGCAGTTGGTATCGAGCAAGATGAACATCCAAGAAAAGGGGGGGAGAGATCGAGGGTGTTATACCTTTGGCGGAGCCGAGGAGGAGGAGGAGCAGGAAGAATGGCAGGAAGGAGACGAGGTTCCAGAGCTTGGCCAGGAACCCCACAGGGACCTGCATCGGTTCCAATGGCTTCTTCTTCCTCCTCCTCTTGCCCTGAAGAAACAGAGAGAGCTTCCAAGGTAGCAAGGGGAAAGGGGAAAACGAAGACGAAGCTGGTCCTCGGCTCAGCTCAGCTGAGGGAGGGATTCCCAAGGCGGTGTGCTGTGCTGTGTGTGGAGCTGCCGGGGTGTGACACCTGCTGCTCTGCATGCAACGCCCCAAATCCTCCATTTTTCTATAGCGGAGACCGAGCTGAGACGGTCGAAAGGCCACGGCGAGCACACCTGTCTTCACTCTCTGTCTCTGCACCAACGGGCATGTGGCCGTACAACAGCATAAACTCCATCCAAAATCTTCAGCTAATTTGTGTTTAACAACTACACTTACGCTAATTTTTTAGATAAAGAGTATATTAATATCGCGGTGATACAAATTACACCCAGATTCTGCAACAACGGAATAACCAAAGTTATTACGGATGCACACAGCCGAAAGACAATAAGAAGAAATAAAAAAGAAAAGTCCCGCTACAGAGTTACAGTCCTTACAGCAGCTGCATAACCACCACCAAGACCACCTGATGTCCAACTCTTCAAAAGAAACACCTTCAAGAAGAACAATGCCAGGAACAACCAATTAAGGCCAGACCTTAGGTTTTCACCCTGAAGATAGTCCCCGCTCTCAAAACAATGTCTTCAGCAAGACCATTGCCAGGCACAACCAATTAAGGCCAGACCTTGGATTTTCACCCTGAAAGGTAGGACTTTGAACTTCACGTGTGATGTTGCCCCCACTACCATACCGCTGCTCCGCCTCCTGCAACTCAAAGCAAGTTCATCATCGTCGCAAAGCCTCCAATCACCATTTGCTAGTCCTTTGATCTCAGCTTTCAAGACATTCCCGCCTCCGACGACACCATGGATTTGCCCATGATGGCACAGAAGCAGAGCTTCACGTCGCTACCTCCGGCGCGACCGAATCCCTCCGATCCAGCAATCTCTAGGAATTATCCCATGAAAGATCACCGGCGGAGCCTTCCGAAACTCGACACTCTTGCCAGATCAAGGTACCGGCGTCAAGCAGATCTTCATCTTGACATGATTCAGAACCAAGGACCACCGCCTTTATTCGCAAGACCAACGTCCCCCACGCCGCCGGTCAACTCCAGCCGGACTGGGTGACGGAACGGATCCGCCGACCCAGCCGCGAACCGGCCGGCCATGTCCGGCGAACGATAAGACCACCACCACCATGCTCGGAGCAGCTGCTCGAGGCGTCCTCGACGGTGCGAAAATGGCCCCGGATAGCCTCCACACCGTCGTCGACGTAGTGATGTCTACTCACGCTTCTATTCTTGTAGACAGTGTTGGGCCTCAAAGTGCAGAGGTTTGTAAAACAGCATCAGGTTTCACTTAAGTGAATAACTCAAGGTTTATCGAACTCAGGGAGGTATAGGTCAAAGATATCCCTCTGAAGCAACCCTGCAATTAAGATACAAGAAGTCTCTTGTGTCCCCAACACAACTAATACACTTGTCAGATGTATAGGTGCACTAGTTCGGCGAACAGATAGTGAAATACAAGTAATATGGATGATTATAAGTGGTAACTGCAATCTGAAATAAAAATAGCAGCAAGCAAATTTGAGCCAAAATGAGAGCAAACGGTGTTTCAATGCTTCGAAATAAGGCATAGGGATCATACTTTCACTAGTGCACACTCTCAACAATTATAATATAATTGAATACATAGATATTTCCTCTTCACTATGCTAATCTGAACTATTCTCCTGTTAGATAACAAACACCAATTCATTGTGTACGGCTACAAAAGCACACCTTAAAGTTGCATTCCACATCTAGGGGACCCCAATGTCACTAAGAGCGCCCCAAAATAGTACTAGACAAACACCACAATTTCATAGAGACATCCAACACAAATAATAGCTCATGATAAGTATTCATGTAAACTTTATCCTAAGAGTCACACACGGTGCGCACACTGTCAACTTCGCACCATGGGACAAAGGTGACTCTGGAGTTTACATTAATAAAACCACTCAAGTAGCATAATTCATAAGATAACGAAGAGTAACATCTATGGATCCCACTAGATTACAAAGCTCATGATCACATAAAGATCACACCATGGGAGAGAGAGATGAACCACATAGCTACCGGTAGAGCCCTCAGCCTCGGTGGAAACTACTCACACATGATCATGGTGAGAACACTTCATGGAGAGGTTTATGAAGATGGTGCTGGTCTTGACGGTGGTGTTGATGGAGACTCCGGAGGAGGGATGGAGGAGCCCTCCGGAGGTGATTCCGGCGGCGTTCCCCCTCCGATCTTCTCCGGCGGCAGCCTTCTGTCTCCTGTTTCTTGGTTTTCTGTTTCTCCGCCGCCGCCTCGCGAAACTCCTCGGGGGACTGATGCGTGTAAGTCACACGTTCGTTGGGAACCCCAAGAGGAAGGTATGATGAGTGCAGCAGCAAGTTTTCCCTCAATATGAAACCAAGGTTTAATCGGACCAGTAGGAGATCAAAGTCACTTCTGAATGTTGTTGGTGGCGAAATGTGGCGCGACGCAACACCAGGGATTCCGGTGCCAACGTGGAACCTGCACACAAGACAATCAAACTACTTTGTCCCAACGAATCAGTGAGGGTGTCAATCTCACCGGCTTGCTGAAAACAAAGGATTAAAAGTGTGTTGTGGAAAATGATGTTTAATTGCAGAGAATGAAAGAGACAATGATTGCAGTAGGTTGTATTATCGGATGTAAAAGAATGGACCAGGGTCCACACTTCACTAGTGGTGTCTCTCCATAAAGATAACTAACATGCTGGGTGAACGAATTACAGCTGGGCAATTGACAATATTGAAAGTGCATAATAACAATGCATGTGCAAGTAGTGTCTACTATGAGATTCATTTGGGCATTACGACTAAGTACACAGACCGCTATCCAGCATGCATCTGTGACTAAATAGTCCACCTTCAGGTTAACATCCGTACCCCTTCCAGTATTAAGTTGCAAGCAACAGACAATTGCATTAAGTAAAGTGCATAATGTAAGCAACACAATTATCCTTAGACAAAGCATCGCTGTTTTACCCATAGTGGCAACAGCACATCCACAACCTTAGAACTTTCTGCCACTGTCCCAGATTAAATGGAGGCATGAACCCACTATCTAGCATAAATACTCCCTCTTGGAGTCACAAGCATCAACTTGGCCAGAGTATCAACAAGCAACGGAGATCATGCAAGATCATAAATAACATAGACATGATATTTCAGTATTTAACTTGACATAGTATCAATATTCATCGGATCCCAGCAAACACAACATGTAGCATTACAATAAGATGATCTTGATTATGATAGGCAGCTCACAAGATCTAAACATGATGGCACAAGAGGAGAAGACAACCATTTAGCTACTGCTATGGACCCATAGTCCAAGGATGAACTACTCACACATCACTCCGGAGGTAGGCATGGCGATGTAGAGCACTCCGGTGATGATTCCCCTCTCCGGCAGGGTGCCAGGAAGAGCTTCAGAACCCTCCCGAGTTAGGGTTGATGGCGGCAGCGGCTCTGGAACTTTTCATGGAATATGACTCGGGTACTTAGGGTTTTCCCGAAAACATCAATTTATAGGCGAAGGGGCGTTGGTGGAGGCCCGAGGGGCCCACACCACGTGGCGGCGCGGCAGAAGGTGGGACCGCGCCACCACCAGGTGTGGCCGCCTCGGTGCCCGTCTTCGTCTCTCCTTCGGACTTCGTGTACGTGACAGAAAAATAGGACCATGGGCTTTTGTTTCGTCCAATTCCGAGAATATTTCAAGAACAACTTTCTGAAACCAAAAACAGCAAAAAACAGGAAGTGGCACTGTGGCATCTTGTTAATAGGTTAGTCCCAGAAAATGCATAAAAATGATATAAGGTGTAAATAAAACATGTAGCAATTGGCATAATATAAGCATGGAACATCAGAAATTATAGATACGTTGGAGACGTATCATGGACTATTTTTATAGTCGGTTTTAGGTCAAGACGAAGCTACGGAGACGAAAACGGACGGCATCGGAGCCACGCGGCCCAAAAGAGGTGGGCCCACGCGGCCAGGTACAGGGGCCGCATGGGACCCTCTAACTTCCAGATGGTTGGGCTTCTGGTCTTCATTTTGAGCCCATTGCGTTCTCTCGAAATTCTAAACCGTGCTCTTTGGCCTTTCCCTTTTTGGAGTCCCGAAGCTCCTGGAATTGGTATGACACTAGTCCATTGGTATGACACTCCTTCCAACCTTTGCTTACACAAGCCATGGCTAACCGAATCCTCGGGTGCCTTCCAACAATCACATACCATGGAGGAGTGCCTATTTGATAATGTTTAATACTTTGAAATTTTCTTCTGATAAATCATGGCAAAACATGCGAAGAGAATTAAGCGGTTATAGTTGTAATTAATTAGGACTGGGCACCCCATTTGCCAGCTCTTTTTGCAAAATTATTGGTTAAGCGGATGTATATGCCACTAGTTCATTGGTGAAAGTTTGTCATGAGTAAATGACAAGGTGATACAGACAACGCCACATAACTTCCTCATGAGCTATAAAACATTGACACAAATAAGGAGTAATGAAGTTTTGAATAGTTTAAAGGTAGCAGATGAAGTATTTACTTGGAATGGCAGGAAATAGCACATAATAGGTAGTTATGGTGAACACAAATGGCATGGGTTTTGGCTCAAGGTTTGGATGCACGAGAAGCATTCCCTCTCAGTGCAGAGTTTAGGCTAGCAAGGTTGTTTGAAGAAAACACAGGATATCAACTGGTACAGCAACACTTACATAAAAAACATATCGCAAGCATTATAAGACTCTACACTGTCTTCCTTGTTACTCAAACACTTTTACCAGGAAATATCTAGACCTTAGAGATACCAAACATGCAAACCAAGTCTCAACAAGCTCTACGGTAGTTCTCCACTAATAGGCTTTAACTACATGATGCAAGAGCTTAAATATGATATACTTGAGAGCTCAAAATAATTGCAAAGCATCAAATTATCCAAGACAATGATCTATAAGAATGAGTATGTCTTTTCAATATACCATCTACCACATGTAGCATTTTCTGTTTCCAACCAAACACCAATCAACTATTTCAACACAAACTCTCCAAATAATTCATCAATAAAACAAGAGAGTACTTCTCTACAAGAACTAACAGATCTGAACAAGAGATGCATGAAAAACATGAGCTAAAAGCATTGCAGTAGCTAGACAAGAATACTCAACAAATATAAGTGAAGAATACGAGTATTCATATGAAAAAGCGGAGCGTGTCTCTCTCCACACAAGAATGCTAGGATCCAATTTATTCAAAATAAAAATAACAAAGCAAAAATAAAAGCACACAGACGCTCCAAGTAAAGCACATAAGATGTGAAAGAATTAAAATATAGTTTCACTAGAGATGACCTGATAAGTTGTTGATGAAGAAGGGGATGCCCAAGGCATCCCCAAGCTTAGACGCTTGAGTCTTCTTGAAATATGCTTGGGTGAACCACGGGGACATCCCCAAGCTTAGGCTTTTCACTCTTCTTGATCATAGCATATCATCCTCCTCTCTTGATTCTTGAAAACTTCCTTCACACCAAACTCAAAGTAATTCTCATTAAAGGGTTAGTGCATAATCAAAAATTCACATGTTCTGTGATGACACAATCATCTCCAATACTTCTGGAAATTAGCTACAGCCACTGATATTTTGTGGAGCAAAGAAATCCACTCAAACATAGTAAAAGAGAGAATACAAAATAAAAGGCAGAATCTGTAAAAAACAGAACAGTCCGTAAAGACGAATTTTTTTAGGCACTTAAATTGCTCAGATCAGAAAACTTAAAACTAATGAAAGTTGCGTACATATATGAGGATCACGCGTGAATTTGTTAAGAATTTTTCGATTTTTCTGGAGTGAGTATAGCTCAAGACGGTGGACAGCACAAATCTGTCTCTGCGCAGAAATCCAAATCTAGCATCAACTTTCTATTAGAGACTTTACTTGGCACAACAATGCAATAAAATAAAGATACAAAGGAGTTGTTACAGAAGTAAGCAAGCTCCAAGACTCAAATAAAAGAAAAGGTACAGAAATAAAAACATGGGTTGTCTCCCATAAGCACTTTTCTTTAACGCCTTTCAGCTAGGCGCAGAAAGTGAAAATCAAGTGTTTCCAAGTGAAGAATCATCAACATTATAATGTGTTCTAATAATAGAATCAAAAGTTAGCTTCATTTTCTTTCTAAGGAAGTTTTCCATACCTTTCTTTCATATCAATAATGGCACCAACAGTTCTAAGAAAGGTCTTCCCAAAACAATAGGACAAGAAGCATTGCATTCAATGTCCAAAACAATAAAATCAACGAGGACAAGGTTATTGTTAACCATAATGAGAACATCATCAAATCTCCCCAAAGGTTTCTTCATAGCATTATCAGCAAGATAAACATCCAAATAACAGTGTTCCAAAGGTGGCAAATCAAGCATATCATAGAGTTTCTTAGGCATGCCAGAGATACTAGCACCAAGATCACATAAAGCATTACAATCAAAATCATTCACCTTCATCTTAATGATGGGCTCCCAACCATCTTCTAACTTCCTAGGGATAGAAGCTTCATGTTTTAATTTTTCTTCCCTAGCTTGCATGAGAGCATTTGTAATATGTTTAGTAAAAACCATATTTATAGCACTAGCATTAGGACTTCTAGCTAGCTTTTGCAAGAACATAATTACTTTAGAAATATTACAATCATCAAAATCAAAATCATTATGATCAATGGTAGTGGAACCATTGTCTCCCATATTTCGAAAAATTTCAGCACTTTTATCAGGAACAGTTTCAGTGGTTTTAGGCAATTTTAAACGTTTTGCAGAGGTAGTAGAAACATTGCCCACACCAATTATGTTACCATTGATGTAGGAGGCTTACTAGCATGTGAAACATTAGCATTACTAGTAGTGGTAATAGTACAAACTCTAGCTATACTATTCTCTTTATCAATTTTATCCTCTCTTTCCCACCTAGCATGCAATTCAGCCAACATCCTAATATTGTCGTCAATTTTAACTTGGATAGCATTGGCAGTAGCAAAAGTATTGTTATCAAGAGTTTCAGGTTTAGCTGCCATTTTATTAATTAAAGAAGTTTGTGCTTCAGACATGGAGGAAATACAGGTTTCAGCAGTAGAAATCTTAGTTTGCAACCCAGAAATTTCCCTATTCAGATTTTCGAGTTGATGTCCTATATTTTTCAACATAGCAGATTGTTCATTCATGGTTTTAGTAAACAATTGGTTTTGCTCATATTGTGATTGCATAAAGTTTTTAGTATCCCTTTCAATTTCTAGCATCCTTTCCTCACTAGGCAATCCAGATCTACCATAAGAATTAACATAACCATTGCCACTATTTGAACGATAAGGTTTATAATTGCTACTACCAAAATTATTCCTATAAGCATTGTTGTTGAAATTTTTGTTTTTAATGAAGTTCACATCAATATGCTCTTCTTGAGCAACCAATGAAGCTAAAGGAACATTATTTGGATCAACATGAGATTTACCATTCACAAGCATAGACATAATAATATCAATCTTATCACTCAAGGAAGAGGTTTCTTCACCAAAATTTACCTTCTTAACTTGGGGAGTCCTTTCGGTGTGCCATTCAGAATAATTAATCATCATGTCATCAAGAAGCTTTGTTGTAGCACCTAACACTAGTACAGAACGACACATCGGATACCCTCTATGGCAACGGCAGGAGTTAGGCGACGGTAAATCGCGACATCCCCCGCGTGCCCGCACTGGGCCGTAAAGCAGGCCCACAACATCGGCAACGGATGAATAGTGGAATATATGTTGGCAACGGAGTTTGGTTTAACTCCGTTACCGATGTGTGCTCATCGCACACGGACAGTTTCGTAATCTCCGTTGCCATTAGAAGCAGCCCGACAGCCGGCCTATAAGAACCTACTATGCCCTTCACTCTCACTCTCACTCACTTCCAACCCTAGCCGCCGCACAGTCCCTCTCTCTCCACTCTCTCGCATGGCTTCCACCGTCGGCGCTGGTAGATCCGGCCATCGCGGCCGTGACCGCGGCCGTGACCGCGGCCGCGGCCGTGGCTGCCCCACCCTCCGGGCCTTCAGGCAGCAGCAGCGTCAGCTGGTGTTGCGGGACGAGCTTGCGGAACTGGCCGCCGCCGATCCGTCCCCCGCGGGCCGGTCCCGCAGCCTTGGCGCTCGTCCGCACGGCGAAGGCTCCGGCCGCACCCGCTCATTTGGCCACCATTGTAGCTACCGCGAGATCCGCCAGGCGATGTACCCCGGCCGCCATCCGTCTTCCTCCTCCTCCTCGTCCTCATCCTCCGACGAGGAGGAAGAGGAAGAGGAGGAGGATCGTGATCTGGAGATCGCTTGCCAACTCTCCCGCGCCGATTTCGAGCGCAAGGACGCCAAGCGTCGTCAGGGCGAGGCCGATCTGGAGGCGGCGGTCCTCCTCTCCGAGGCGTCGACCCAGGTCGAACGCGCCGAGGAGGCGGTCTACCAGTCTAACCTCCGGGCCGCCATAGCCCTCTCTTTGGTCCACGGCGAGGGCAAGGCGCCGCCAGGGGAGGCCGGCGCTAGCTCCGTCGCCGGCGGCGACGCTAAGCGAGCCCGCCTCGCCTAATGTAAGACCCCAGTTCAGTAGGATAGCTGCTTATCCATAGATTTGCTCTGTTTTTAGTAGGCATTGTTTACACATAGATTTTAGTTGTTTTCTAGTTGTAAGTAGCTAATTGTTTATCCATAGATTTTCTCTGTTTTTAGTAGGCATTGTTTACACATAGATTTTAACTGTTTTCTAGTTGTAAGTAGCTAATTGTTTATTCATAGATTTGCTCTGTTTTTAGTAGGCATTGTTTACACATAGATTTTAGCTGTTTTCTAGTTGTAAGTAGCTAATTGTTTATCCATAGATTTGCTCTGTTTTAGTAGGCATTGTTTACACATAGATTTTAGTTGTTTTCTAGTTGTAAGTAGCTAACTAGCTGGGTGGCCCACGCATTTGCGCGGCTAGCAATGTGATTATTTGAATTTTCATGCGTAATGTAAATTTTTGTTTGGTACCATCTACTGAAACAATTTAAGAGAAATAAGAATTAAATATAATTTCCCATCATACACGACTCTTTAGTTTGTAAAGCGTTTCCACTACTCCGATGTTTAAAATTAGTGGTGATATTTCTGCACATGACCACCCGCACAACTTGATTATTTTTTTTAACTCTTCCAAGATAAAGTATGCAGTATAGGGCTGTAACATTTCAGCTTTTATTTATTCCTCAAACTACCGGAAATACATTGTGTATCGTCCCTCATGTAGAAATCTTCCATGTAACATTAATAAAGATTAAATATACAATTCCCTAATGATAATGCTCCTTGATTGGGGGTATGAATTATAATATCTTTAGTTGAATCATGTATGGTTTAATTTACTCTTATGATAGAAAATCTACTTGATACATACACTAAATTATTTAAGAATTTGTGGACTGCATGTTGTATGGATAAATATATTGGAAAAAAATTATACTCTCTTGCCACTAACGTTGGTAGTATCACTGATGTCATTACAACCAATATACTACATGGCAGAAATTTTGTACATCAGGTACGCAACATGTAGAAATGATAAAATAAATATTAATAATTTTCCCTGTTTAATTTTTGCATGAAAATACATATTGTTTCCCTCAAAAAATACAATAGGTTATTTGTTAATGTTTTTATGAACACAACAACATAATATGACCGTTTAACAATATCAACTGAAACTTACAGATTGTAGTACATAGAGCCAATATCAACATGACTACAATATAATCCATATTTCAGGAATATGTGAAACAATGTGATTAATTGGCCGATGAAATAGGATTTTATTGCACCTCAGCGTACCCGCCAAACGGAGTATGCGTGGATCCATCCAATAAATCAGAGCCTTGATCAACTCATCATGTGATGGCTCGCCTCTAGAAACGATGATGGCATCGGCAAGGCCAACAATCTGTTAACCAAAATGAAATAAATGAGATACTCCAACTAAACCATGTAAGAGCATGCCAAGTTCCAAATAACTAATTGATAATCTATAAAAGTTAAAATACAAATAATTATGTGGTGCCACCTGCAATCTAATACAGTGGACACTCATTACAGATATGTGTTTTAAAATGTCAGGGTCCTAACCGGTTGACTGAGAACTCCATTACTCAGTGCGTATACATGTGTGTATATATCTGCAAAATATTGCTGATTGAGTTGTTGTTGCATAATTCATTGAGGACTGTAGACATACTCCCTTTAGTCCAAGGCATAGATAACGTTTCCCCTGAGTCCCTGTAATTTGTTTAATTCTTGTGTTTTTATTTCTCCACTTTGGACATGAATAAGTACGATTTAAATTTTTGGGAAGCCAAAGATAAAATGTCGGTGCAATGCTATAGGATGAGACCAAACCTTATCGAGGTTGTGCAGCTGTGCAGCCCCTGTATTATGGTTTTTATCCTCTCCTCCTCGGCCTAAATCTCGCTCTGTACGCATCTGCATATGTAGCAACTGGCTGTCTTACCTGTACTATTAAGAAAAACAATAAACAGTTAAAAAATACCAAGGATGAGCTGAAGCAACTTTGATTAACTATGCAGAATAATCTTGGCAGAATTTGCTGAAGATTAAACACCAAAAATAACTCATGAAGCCTATTCTTAAACGGGGGAAAATATGAAGCTCCTTTGCTTTATAACTGAATTTCGGGCCTAGGAAGAAGCGGGTGTTGTTTGCGATTCAGATGTGCCACGGAGAGGGCAAACTATTCTGATAGTAAGTTTCCCGACTGGCCGCTTAGTCTACTTTTGTTGTGCGGCTGTAAGAACTGGCCGGGCAGGTTTCCTCAATGGGTCTACTACACGTCCATCAATGTTGTACCTGGCTATCAATTCAAGGTTGACAGTCCCGTATAAAATACCGCCATGCGTGCAGTTCTCCATGACCATCGCCATCTCTTCTTCCAGGCTTGGCTGCACTATGTTGGGATGAACATGCAGGTTTGACGGTGCAAGTCTAGCAGCGACGACGACCTCGTATCAGGACCAGCCGCAGGCGTAGCCCGCACTGTGTAAAAGTAAAAGCAGGTTGATTCGGATTGCAAGTGCTTCCTGCCGCACATGCCGTAGCAGCGATTAGGTTTAAGCTTCGAGAGTTGTATGGTAATACCACGTCCTCCGGACATGCGCCTGCTGAGAGGCACTCCGACGGTCAAACAGATTTTTCTCCGCTCTCAGTTGCAGGTTTAAAGAGAAAACACATCTGACCGGCTTGTCGGCAAGATCGTGGCAGGCACGTTGGCCGGCGGCGCAACTTCTTCCAACAACTTCAACACTGGTCGCCGTGCATAAACATATGCGCATAATCTATGGAGCTCGCCGCTTCATTGTTTGCCTTCGCCGCTGACGATACAACGGCATCTCTCGTATTGATTTGCTCGCGCTGGAGCCACGGATATGGCGTTGCCGATCTGCTCGCATGACAGCCGCCGCCTAACAATACGTCCGCTCGACATGCATGCTGCATACGCCGGCGTGATCGCGAAGCTCGCATTTGCACGTTTTATAGCTGCTCCAGGAAGTAGAAAGCCATCGTATGTATATATGTCGCGACGCCGGAGAGAAATCGATTTGTCTTCTTTTTTGGATTGAAGCCGATGGATGTCCTTCTAATCGAAAGAATAATCGATTTTGGCCTTCCTTTCTACAGTATCTTTCTTCTATGCACGTGTGCCCATGTATGGGTGTTGGAGCCATGGCGCGAGATGCCGTCGTCTCCTCAAGTTAGCTTCGCTGGAGCCTCATCGCTGCCGTGTTGATCGGATTGACGCAGCACCAATCACGGCTTATATGGGGCCAAGGGAGACGTGTGTTGTGAGGTCTAGATTTTGTTTGCTGGAGTTTGCATTGTAGACGGTACAAAATCATCCTTTTCTATGCCGCACGTGCATGTGCTCCGGTGCCTAGTATTTAATCTCAGCCGTTGGGATTTTATTACCTCAGATTGATAAATTTTGACCGTTGGTTATCCTGTGTTTTAAGTATATAATAGATTGTTTATCCATAGATTTGCTCTGTTTTTAGTAGGCATTGTTTACACATAGATTTTAACTGTTTTCTAGTTGTAAGTAGCTAATTGTTTATCCATAGATTTGCTCTGTTTTTAGTAGGCATTGTTTACACATAGATTTTAGCTGTTTTCTAGTTGTAAGTAGCTAATTGTTTATCCATAGATTTGCTCTGTTTTTAGTAAGCATTGTTTACACATATATTTTACCTGTTTTCTAGTTGTAAGTAGCTAATTGTTTATCCATAGATTTGCTCTGTTTTTGGTAGGCATTGTTTACACATAGATTTTACCTGTTTTCTAGTTGTAAGTAGCTAATTGTTTATCCATAGATTTGCTCTGTTTTTAGTAGGCATTGTTTACACATGGATTTTAGCTGTTTTCTAGTTGTAAGTAGCTAATTGTTTATCCATGGATATGCTCTGTTTTTAGTAGGCATTGTTTACACATAGATTTTAGCTGTTTTCTAGTTGTCAATAGCTAATTGTTTATCCATGGAGAGAGGCAATTTGCTACTCATGGTGGTAGCTACATACCATAGCATTATACGGCGATGTAAGCCATATATACCTGTTTTAGCTTGATATTCTGGTAGAGAACGGATTTTTGGTGTACAAAACTGGTTTCGGAATTTCAAAAAAAAAGAAATTTGTTGACTTTTTTTAGAGTTGACTTTTTTCGCTGACTTTTTTCATTAACTAAAAAAGTCGACCAAAAAATATTTTTTTTGAAATTCCGAAACCAGTTTTGTACACCAAAAATCCGTTCTCTACCAGAATATCAAGCTAAAACAGGTATATACGGCTTATATCGGCGTATAATGGCATGGTGTGTAGCTACCACCATGTGTAGCGGATATTTTCCCTATCCATGGATATGCTCTGTTTTTAGTAGGCATTTGATCTGATTTTAGCTTTGTTTCTGTTATGCCGATGATTAAAATTAGGTGACACCGTGTGATCCGGGGGTGGCGCTAGTGATTCTTGTGATATGCACAAATACACATCGATCTTGTGCATCCTACTTGGCTCGCTTGCTCCATCCCTGGAATTTGTGTGTCCAATCTACCTATATATGAGGCATTGTTTAGCCTATGTTCTAGTTGTAATTAGTTCTATATTTTCTGTAATGCCGATGAAGAAGCATATGTCTTGTGTATAGAGATGAAGGAGCTTACATTTTGATTTTTTTCATCTCCTTTAGGGCGAGGAGGAAACCTGGAGACTATGCGGCGGCCGTGAAGACGTAGGTGCGGGGCTCCGTCCACACGGTCCACTGAAGCCGGCGCCTCCAGGAGCAAGACTTTTGTGCAGTACTAAATAGGTAGAAGAAGACCACGCAATGAAGCTGGGCGAAGAGGAAGGTGAAGAACCGGCGGCCGTCAAGCAGGAACCACAGGGCTCCGTCGACGGTGCAGCAGGCGTCACCGGCTTTTCTTTTGTTTCCTTTAGCCATCATTACAAACGGTCAAAAACTAATCTCCGTATCTGATGTAAAGACTAAAGGCAACGGTTATATATTATGCCCGTTGCTAAACTTATTGCAAACGATAAAAATCTCCGTTGCCATTGTGAGGCTTCACATCAGTGACAGAGGCGGGGACACGGACCCTTTCTCTGTTGCCGAAGGGTTTTCGGCCCGTTTCCGATGTGTCGTTTTGTACTAGTGTAAAGTGATGGACATGAAGGTACCTCCACCAGCCGAATCCAGAAGGTTTCTTGAAGAAAAATTTAGTCCTGCATAAAAGGTTAGGATGATCATCCATGCAGTCAGTCCATGAGTGGGACAATTATTTATCAAAGATTTCATCATTTCCCATGCTTGGGCAACATGCTCATTATCAAATTGTTTGAAATTCATAATGCTACTTCTCAAGGATATAATCTTAGCAGGAGGATAATATTTCCCAATGAAAGCATCTTTGCATTTAGTCCATGAATCAATACTATTTCTAGGCAAAGATAACAACCATTCTTTAGCTCTTCCTCTCAAAGTGAAAGAAAATAATTTTAGTTTAATAATATCTCCATCTATATCCTTATACTTTTGCATCTCACAAAGTTCAACAAAATTATTAAGGTGAGCAGCAGCATCATCAGTACTAACACCAGAAAATTGCTCTTTCATAACAAGATTTAACAGAGCTGGTTTAATTTCATAAAAGTCGGTTTTAGAAGCATGTGGAGCAATAGGAGTGCATATGAAATCATTATTATTTGTGCTAGTGAAGTCACACAACTTGGTGTTCTCAGGAGTACTCATTTTAGCAAAATTATAACTAGGCCGAAATAACAAAATAAAAACAAGTAACTAATTTTTTGTGTTTTTGATAAAGAGAGCAAACAAGACAAAATAAAAATAAACTAAGCAAGACAATAACAAAGTAAAGAGATTGGAAGTGAGAGACTCCCCTTGCAGAAGGCTTGACTTCCCTGGCAACGGCGCTAGAAAAAGCCGCTTGATGCGTGCAAGTCACACGTTCGTTGGGAACCCCAAGAGAAAGGTATGATGAGTGCAGCAGCAAGTTTTTCCTCAATATGAAACCAAGGTTTAATCGGACCAGTAGGAGATCAAAGTCACTTCTGAAGTTTGTTGGTGGCGAAATGTGGCGCGGCGCAACACCAGGGATTCCGGTGCCGACGTGGAACCTGCACACAAGACAATCAAACTATTTTGTCCCAACGAATCAGTGAGGGTGTCAATCTCACCGGTTTGCTGAAAACAAATGATTAAAAGTGTGGTGTGGAAAATGATGTTTAATTGCAGAGAATGAAAGAGAACAATGATTGCAGTATGTTGTATTATCAGATGTAAAAGAATGGATCAGGGTCCACAGTTCACTAGTGGTGTCTCTCCATAAAGATAACTAACATGTTGGGTGAACGAATTACAGCTGGGCAATTGACAATATTGAAAGTGCATAATAACAATGCATGTGCAAGTAGTATATACTATGAGATTCATTTGGGCATTACGACAAAGCACACGGACCGCTATCCAGCATACATCTATGCCTAAATAGTCCACCTTCAGGTTAACATCCGTACCCCTTCCAGTATTAAGTTGCAAGCAACAGAAAATTGCATTAAGTAAAGTGCATAATGTAATCAACACAATTATTCTTAGACAAAGCATCGCTGTGTTACCCCTAGTGGCAACAGCATATCCACAAATTTAGAACTTTCTGTCACTGTCCCAGATTAAATGGAGGCATGAACCCACTATCTAGCATAAATACTCCCTCTTGGAGTCACAAGCATCAACTTGGCCAGAGTATCAACAAGCAACGGAGAGTATGCAAGATCATAAATAACATAGATATGATATTTCAGTATTTAACTTGACATAGTATCAATATTCATCGGATCCCAGCAAACACAACATGTAGCATTACAATAAGATGATCTTGATCATGATAGGCAGCTCACAAGATCTAAACATGATGGCACAAGAGGAGAAGACAACCATCTAGCTACTTCTATGGACCCATAGTCCAAGGATGAACTACTCACACATCACTCCGGAGGAAGGCATGGCGATGTAGAGCCCTCCGGTGATGATTCCCCTCTTCGGCAGGGTGCCGGGAAGAGTTTCAGAACCCTCCCGAGTTAGGGTTGACGGCGGCGGCGGCTCTGGAACTTTTCGTGGAATATGACTCGGGTACTTAGGCTTTTTCCGAAAACATCAATTTATAGGCGAGGGGGCGACGTCGGTGGAGGCCCGAGGGGCCAACACCACGTGGCGGCGCGGCAGACGGTGGGACCGCGCCACCACCAGGTGTGGCCGCCTCGGTGCCCGTCTTCGTCTCTCCTTCGGACTTCGTGTACGTGACAGAAAAATAGGACCATGGGCTTTTGTTTCGTCCAATTCCGAGAATATTTTCAGAACAACTTTTCTGAAACAAAAACAGCAGAAAACAGGAACTGGCACTGTGGCATCTTGTTAATAGGTTAGTCACAGAAAATGCATAAAAATTATATAAAGTGTAAATAAAATATGTAGCAATTGGCATAATATAAGCATGGAACATCAGAAATTATAGATACGATGTAGACATATTAGGGACTATTTTTATAGTCGGTTTTAGGTCAAGACGAATCCACGGAGACAAAAACGGACGGCATCGGAGCCACGCGGCCCAAAAGAGGTGGGCCCACGCGGCCAGGTATAGGGGCCGCGTGGGACCCTCTAACTTCCAGATGGTTGGGCTTCTGGTCTTCATTTTGAGCCCATTGCGTTCGTTTCAAATATTCTGAACCGTGCTCTTTGGCCTTGCCCTTTTTGGAGTACCGAATCTCCCGGAAAGTCTGAAACACTAAAAAAGACGTTTTCTGCCTGTGCAGGGTTAATTCCATAAAAATAGGAAAACTATGAAATATTCCCAAAATTATTATAAAACATTGATATAACCCTTATATGCAAATATGATTGGAATATAAGTAAAATAATGCAAAGTTCATGTATGCATTTTACATACATCACGTAGCAGCAGAGGTGCGCGAGATCGAGGTCCGATCTAGACCCAGTGGGCCGAGATCCATCCCGTCATCCGCTACCCCTGACTACTAGCGCCGCCGCCGGCCGTCGCTTGTCCAGATCGCCGCCATCCGCGCCGCCTTCGCTGGAGAGGAAGGGCAGATCGCCGCCGCCTCGGCCCATCCGCCGATTGAGGAGACCGCCGCCGCCGCGCCACACGAGCCTTTGCCCAGCGACGCCTATGGCGACGGCGGCAGAGAGGAGGAGCGCGAGGGAAGGCTTGAAGGGCAGTGAGGATGGGGCACCCCGGGGGCGGCGCGGCTCCGCCGCCTCGGGGGTGGGAGGGGTGGCAGCGACAAAGATCGTAAGTATGTAACTAACCATGTGAAGCAGTTGGTCCGTATAAAAATAGGTTGAGGACAAACACTGCCTCCCGAGTCACACGTAGGTGACTCTGGAGGCGCCGCCGCCGCCCACCAAAAACCTCTCCCCGTCGTCCATCCCCATCGGCTGACACCCTTCTCCTCTTTAGATGTGCAGCAGGGACTAGTACATGCATATGTATACGATGTATTATATTCCGCAAAACTTCAAAATGGGGTATATGATGCATGCTTTTCCACAAAATCAGAATTGATTTTTTTGATTTTCCAAAAATAAAAAAATCCTAGATATATATGTTGTCGAGATCTACAATCATGTAAATTTTAACTCCAAATTCGTTGTTAGGCTGCACAAAGAAGACAAAAATATGGATTTGGGTGGTGAATAATACATAATTTCAAAATTTTGAAATTTCTCCTTATTTGTATTTTTATAGCTCAAAATATAACGAATTTAGAAATAAAATATTGCACGCCTATAGATGTCGAGGCTATCTAAATATGGGATTTTTTGTGATTTTTGGAAACTCAAAAATGTCAACTTCGATTTGCTCAAAAACACAGGCACCATGTAGCCCAGCTTCTTTTGATCCGCTGTCGTATTAGTCTCAACTAGTAATTCAATTTTTTTTTCATAGAATATATATAATTCATTCCAATTCAAATCGTTTGTCCAATACAAACCGGATTGGAAATACTCAATCCATTCGTAGTGACGTTTATTTAACATGTTTAAATTTTCAACCGAAAAATATGCGATTATGGCATTTAGTTTTTTTCTTTCAAATTGGTATTTGATGGCATATTAATCTTTTTGTAACAAATAACACATGTTTTGTTAGTGGAACCGATGGTCAAATTTGGTGCACATAAAACTAAGACGCCATCTAAATAAGGATGAGTGAGTATTAGAACTTTCTTAAAAATAATTGTATTTAAACACATAAAATTAATATATTTGTAGCGACAGCCGACAGGGGATAAACTGTACGTATTGGGCCTAGCATATTGATCTGTGCTCCCACCCTGCAATATTGTAGGGAGCCCTATGGTTTTTTAGGTAGGCCATGCTATAATTAATTTCCTATGAATTAGAGAGATATGGACAATGCAAATCTGCTGATTTTCTGTCCCCTGAATTACGCTTGAACATTTCGTTTCTGCTGCAAGCACGCGGTGGAAATTGGACGTGGGTGTCGTCCCCTTTGCATGCGCTAATTAATAGCTGAAATCTCCTACCAATTCGGTAGACTGAAATCGTGCTGGACCAAAGGCTAGGTATCGCACGATCATATATACTGCCCAGCCGCACAGCGCTCCCATCTCCCTCGATTCAGCACCACCGCCGCCGCCAGGACACGGACTCATTTTCCCTTTCTCAAGCCGCCGTTGTCCCGAGTCGGCACGCCGCCGCCCACAGTTCTTTAAGGTATTATAATCGTACATATACAATGCAATTGCTATGTGGTAGTTTGATTTTGGATACCAATAACTGCTATTTGCCGACTTGATGTGATGTTCATAAAAGTTTTGATTAGTTTGCACTCTGGTAAAACTAGTACTTAGTCATGAAGAGGAAGATACGTGTAATGAACTACTGAACAGATCTAGTCGCAGTAGATGATCACACAAGAAGTACGGGTTTTTAGGGATAATTTGCGCAGATACAAAAGAACTTGAGATGAGAGGCAGAGAATATATACAGTTCAAAAGAATGATAGTACTTTTTTTATCGGAAAAATGTTATCTCATAATATTGTGATTGCATGAACCGGCCGGCAATATGCAGTTCAAAAGAAGAGAACTTAATCCAATAGATTAGGAAGAAACAAAAAGAAGGCCACGTACATTCATCAAACAGTTCCACGTCTATAGAGAAGTATATGTTTCCAAGTAGCTAGTATGAATTGTACTTGGAGTAGAATAGCTGGTCTCTCGTCTATAGAGGTGTGTAAAAGCTAGACCTACCTTGCAATCCAATGTCGTGTTTCCCCGTGTCCAGCTATTTGTGTCGTACATAAGTAGCTTGTAGGAATCCATCGTTCTGCTAGGTTTCATGCTTAGCTGATTTACCACACTGCAGATCCACCTCGCCGTTGACCATGGCATCGCTGTCGAGGAACGACGTTCCCGTCTCATTGGAGTTGAAGTACATGGCAGTTACAGAGCTCAAACAGAGAGATCCCTCAAAGAAAGCAAAATTGATGATGCAGCACCTCCCTTGCGAGTAAGTGGTTTTAATTCCTACATAGTTTTTTTTAGATAATAAGGAGCATATATTAATATCGCGATGATACAAATTACACCCAGACTCTGCAACAACGCATTGTTTAATTCCTACATATGCGTACACACTTATTTCTTTGATGAAATGCTTAGAGATGCTAGCACAGATCGATACATGGTTTCACTCGCTCCCAAATAATGATGATATATCTTTCCATATCAGATCATGAGCGGGCGTCACGCTAAACCTCGAGCCTTCAAAAGCACCAAAGCCCCCAAGGTAAGATGCACTGCCTACCTCATCATCTTACATTGTTTTTGTTTGTAACAAACATGAGCAAATATTTTTGCATTGATTAACTGGATCATCTAAGTGAGTATTGGCTGTGTTGTAGAGGAAGATACTATGGGCGGGAACAGCAGACTCCGAGAAGGCAAAGATTCGTTGTAAACCTGGTGTCCACTACTCAATAATATATACAGTCCCTAATTACCATCCTTTTGTATTTATATACAAACCGGAAATATTTGCTCTCTTCAGCCACATTTGTTTGGTTGGTTTGCAGAGAAAGAGAAAGGGGCAGGCAGCGAGTGCCAAGACTGCAGGGAGTGACAAGGATGGACGTCTTGTGTCAACGGTAAGGTCCTACACGAAATGATTAAAGTTGGGGGGAAAAACACATGTCCCTATACCACGCTCATTTCCTCTTTTCTTGATAAAACAGAAAATATGAAACCATAATTTAGTGTAAGTAGATCAATATGCATGGAAGTAGACAAACACTGAACAAGTTGTTTTACTTTGATTACTGTGGCAACAGAATAGAGAGCTATAGAGGTATATAAGAAGAAATTTCTCGTATAATATCCAAGCATCAGAAACCTTATGTTGAAATCCCATGCCTGTAAGACTTTTTGGCTGGTATAACTCTCCTTTTATTAGATACATTCAATCATATGCCGTGTAATGTTTCACATGAGAAACTGTGTTACTTTATTTTTCTCTGTTAGATGATTAAATTACTAGGTAATTCATTTACTCAAAAAACGAAACTACAAAACTAGCGCGTTTGAAAAATGTGAGTTTCTGGCTACTCCCATCTACTGTTTCCGCTGCATTTGACCATCCTTTTTCAGGTGTCTGCAATAAGAGGGGATAATGATACCAAGTCCGAGGAGTGTCTCGATGGCGTCACGACTTTCAACAACTTCAACGTCTTGATGGATGGTTTGGTTGCTGGCGACCATGAACTATTCACTGACCGCCTACGAAGGGCGTACTTCGAACTATCTGTTGAAAGGAAGACACTTCTCCATAGCAATTTGGTAAGGAAGATATGCCCTGCGCTGGTTGTGGGAGTAATCGAGGAGACTATCATTATCTCAGAGGGCGTTAAGGCATTCTCGTTTGCTTCTCCTACCGCTCGCGAGCATCTCGTAGCATTGAGTAAGACCGTGGAGTTCCTTGAGCGGATGGGTATGGACATCGCTTTCCTTCGCCAAAGGGTTGAAGAGCTTCTTAGCATCCCTCTGCTTAGTCCCGTCGGTCCACCGCGAGGTGTACGTAGAGGCAAAAAACGAGAAGGCCGGCGCAAAAGTGAAATCGGACATTCTGTGCACATCTTCACATCTTCAGTTATCTTTTCTGTAATAAATATATATTGCAACTTCAGTAATGTATCATGACGCCATATATCAGAGGGTTGTTTTTAGTGCATATGTCGTGTCTCGAAGGACGGACACCGGGGATGACAGGCACCCCCTTTGTAGATTCGGTAGGGGCGCGAAGGAGGCTGGAAGACGTCTCCCATAGAAGTATCGCCGGCAAACTCTCACTCTCTCTCGATCTCGACGTATAAGGCAAACAAGCAAGGGACACGACGATCTACCCAGGTTCAGGCCGCCCGAAGGCTAACAGCCCTACTCCTGCATGTCTGGATAGATGGAGGAATCATGGTGTGGCTACAAGGATGTCTCCGGCGAGGTACCCGGCAAGGGTTTTGGCCAAAGGAAGAAGAAGGACAGATCCTTGCCCGGAGGAGATCACCTTCCTTCTCTTCCCTGCCCTAGCCTAGCTCTGTGTTGTTTTTGCTCTGCTAGTCTCCGTGGGTGTCTTCTATCTTGGATTCGTCCTCTTCTCCTCCATGCCTTAGTCCTCCTTTTATACATAAGGGGATGTCACAGAGGTCATGCGAGGAGCGTGAGGGGGTCTTGGCGGGAAGAAACCCTCTCCATGGTGGAGGAGGAGATGTGGCCTCTCCTCCTCCAAGTATCCTCCGACGGTTTGGTGAGATCTCCACCCTTTGGGGGAAAGCGAGGTGGGCAAAGGCTAGCACACCGCAAGTGGTGTCCCCTGCCCGCGCCTTGCTTCCAAGTCTTCTGGGTTCTTCTACCATCTTCTGGAGTGTGGTGGAAACCCTATCTTCAGCTCGTACGAACTGGTACCCGAGAGGGAGCCCGGCCCTGCCGGAGTCTCGCGCTCTCGGGGTCTTCTTCTGCTTCCGGGGTGCGGGGGACACGGGGGTCCTTCGTACCAGGTGGTGGCTGGCGCACGGGGGGCCCGCAAGTCTTGCGCCGTGTCTTGGTCATGTCCATCTTCGCGTAGGGCCCACAGGCGGTGGACCCACTTTGGCAGCACTAGGGGAACCCCGTGTTCCACTTCTGCTGCTGCCGGGGCTATGACCAAAAAGAGGTCAAAGTGGGTCCCGGCGCCTGGTCTTCTTGTACTGCTCGGTGGGGTCCGCCAGGCTGAAGTAGAGGCGAGCCCCCGAGTTCCTTTGACTGAGCCGCACCGAACGTTGCGATTCGTGCGGGCCTTGGACTCAGTCGTGCATCCAACGGTTGGAAAGCGCCAAAGTCGGCACGTCTCCTCGATCCCCGTGCCCGTCGGAGTAATGGGGCCGCGACGTGATGCGTGGGGTATCTCCTTAGATTTTCGCCTGGGGCTTGGTTGCCGTTACCGAATCATTCTGCCAGAAATTCCTAGCTCTCCATCCTCTGCTCTTGCGCCGCCGCTGCGAATCCGATGGCTCGCACCAAGCCCGCCGGGCGGAAGAAACCGGAAGGCGCCACCGCGATCGTCCGGGGGCCGTCCTCCCCCAAATCCAGGAGGAAGCGCCGGAGATCGGTGTGCAACACCAAGCAGACGGAGCTTCGCAGGGAGCGAGCTCTGTTCTCCAGCAGATACGCCAATGGCAGCGAGAAGATGTGGGAGGCCTCGCACTACGGGGCAGTGGAGTCCGTGGCAGTGGGAAACTTCCCTGCCTGAGAAGCGACGAAGGTCTTCGCTCCCTCCGATACATGGCCGTCCAACCAGATCCCAATTTTTGACATCTTCATGCTGATGGGAGTCGTGCCGCCCTTCTCCGACTTCCTCTTGGAGATCCTGAAGGCCTACAAGCTGAAGCTCCTGCATCTGTCGCCAGGAGCCATCCTAGATTTGGCGGTTTTCTCCCACTTCTGCGAAGCGTTCATAGGGGTGATGCCGTCTGTGGCCTTGTTTCGCCACTTCTTCTATCCCCGCATCGGGAAAGACATATGGTTGGGAGGCGGCGTCATGTTCTGCTTCCGCCCGAACATCAAGCCCTCACATGAAGGCCAAGTCCAAGTGGGAAGAATGGAGGAAGCGGTGGTTCTTGGTGGAGATCTCCGAGGCCCTCCCACAATGGGAGGAGCCGAAGGAAATCCCAGAGAAGCTAGAATCCTGGGTCTATCCCAGTGGTCAAGATGATGATTTCTCGGAGGTGGTGGAGCGCTTCCGGCTTCTCAGTGGCCAGGGGTGACGGGCGCCGTCGTTGCCGCTCACTTCCTCCGCAACCGGGTAGCTCCGCTGCAGAAGAGCCCACATCCGTCGTGGGACTTCCAGGGCCGCAGCGACCCGTCCCGCCTGAGGGTACCATCCGGGACAACATAACCAAGTTATTCGTCCCGGGTCTTCAGTTTGCCCTTCCTGCCGGGGTCCTCCCTCTGTGCGAGGATCCGCAGAAGGCCGCCATCTTGGACCGGATGCCGCCGTGCAACGCCCTTGGCCATGAAGGTCGGAAAGACCATGGTCCCGTGCCTCCAGCAAAGGGTCGCAGGTCCAGGGCCCTTTCCTGCTCCGACGAGGAAGGGGAATCCTTGGAGGTGCCGGAAGAGGACAAGGATGAGCCTGCGGATGGCTCCGCCGTCTCGGACGAAGACACCGGCGGTGGCGAGCAAGGCGCCAAGCAGGGCGACGATGAGGAAGACGAAGATGACAATGACGACGACAGCGACGATGATGATGACGACGATGACGCAGGGGACAAGGAGTCTCCCCTGCTTCCAGCTTCTGGTGCCCCCGCGGTCCCTGACCCGAGGGCCACTATTACTTCCGCGCCCGTGGAACTGACGGGCGACGCGGGCGACCCATCGGACATGGAGGTCGACCATGGAGAATACACCTTAGCTCCCCGGATGAAGAGTTCCTCTGACTCCCCGCCACCGGCATCTGTCCCGGGGGCGTCCCAGGGCTCTTCCCGTGCGTCGTTCGACCTGCCCTCGCGGGTGAGCAGCAAGCGCTCACGGGAGTAAGATCTCAACTGAACTCTTAAAGCCTCGTGATCCCATTGTTTTCCACCAGACCCGAAAGGAAACGTCGTTGACGGCCTGTAGGGATGATGCGTCGCCTGGAGGAAGCAAGAGGCTCCGTGACTTCGCGGAGGACGACACCGCCTCGAGCATCCAGATGGGCGGCGAAGGAATGCTTCCTCCTCCTTTGGCCGAGGTTGAAGGCCGCCGGGGGAGTGGAGTGGGGAGCGTTACCGCGACTTCCCCATCTCACACTAAGAGGACGCCGGAGGCCCCGATTTCGGAACCCGCAGGTAAATTCAAACCTTTCCTAGCGCTTTCCTTCGGGCCTTGATATTCAAAACTCTTAGACTGCTGCCTTGTCTTCAGATGCTTCCGCGGCGAACGCGGTCCCGATTGGTGGCCTTGATGCCGCCGGGCAAGTTGGGACTCCGTCCCTCAATTCTTCAGATGGTCGGGAGGTGTCCAAGAGCGCGTCGACGCGCGTTGCCGGGACGCAGACCGTCCCCTAGTTCCTTGGCACTGAAGGCGATGGGCTGCCCCTCCCCGGGGAATATAATCTGGATGCGCCGTCTCCGGGTTCCCTTCTTCCAGGTTTAGAGCTGACTGCGTATACTGACCTCTCCTTGGATTCCAGCGCCAGCTTGGAGATAGCGAAACTGGAGAAGATTAGGGAGAGCTTGGCTTCTAGAGGCCAGTAGGGGGACACCGCCTCGGGGTCCACTTCAAAGGTTACCATTAGCGGGGAGAACGCCATGGATGCCGTTCGCCGCGGGTTGGCTCAGATGGGCGAGGAAATCCGTGTCCGCGAGGCCGCCGTCGAGAAGAAGACCGGAGAGGCGGTGGACCAGATGAAAAGCGGAAAGGCCAAGCTGGACCGCATGTCCAGGAGCGTCCGCAAGCTGCTGCTGCATCTCCAGGAGAAGCAGGCCGAGAGAGCTGTTGCGGAAAAGCAGCAGAAAAAACAGCTGGCGGCCAAGGAGCAACAGCTGAACAATCGGCAGTCGGCCTTGACCGGGATGATGACCATTATGAGCGCCCAGAAGCGCGAGCAGGAGAAGGAAGTCGAGCGTCTGAAGGGGGTCATCGATAGCCTCCAGGAGGAGCTCAAACTGAAGAAACAGGACCTCCATTACCGCGAGACCCAGCTGAAGGAGGCCGATCAGGCCACCGTTAGCTTCAAGGAGATGCTTGCCCAAGAGCAGGCCAATTCCCAGGCCCTGCGAAAGAAGAATGAAGAGGACAGCCACAAGATGTCCGCGCTGGAGGGTTCTCTGAAAGCATAGGAGCAGGTGATACGTCTCCAACGTATCAATAATTACTGATGTTCCATGCTTATATTATATCAATTGCTACATGTTTTATATACACTTTATATCATTTTTATGCATTTTCTGGGACTAACCTATTAACAAGATGCCAAAGTGCCAGTTCATGTTTTCTGCTGTTTTTGGTTTCAGAAAAGTTGTTCTGAAAATATTCTCGGAATTGGACGAAACAAAAAGCCAAGCTCCTATTTTTCTGACACGTACACGGAGTCCGAAGGAGAGACAAAGGGGGGCCGTGGGCCGCCCTCACCATATGGTGGCGCGGTCCCACATGATGCCGCGCCGCCACGTGGTGAGGAGGCCTCGGGCCTCCACCGACGCCGCCCCTTCGCCTATAAATTGCCTTCCTCGGGAAAATCCTAAGCACCCGAGTCAAAAACCACGAAAAGTTCCAGAGCCGCCGCCGTCAACCCTAACTCGGGAGGGTCCTGAAGCTCTTCCCGGCACCCTGCCGGAGAGGGGAATCATCACCGGAGGGCTCTACATCGCCATGCCTGCCTCCGGAGTGATGTGTGAGTAGTTCATCCTTGGACTATGGGTCCATAGCAGTAGCTAGATGGTTGTCTTCTCCTCTTGTGCCATCATGTTTAGATCTTGTGAGCTGCCTATCATGATCAAGATCATCTTATTGTAATGCTACATGTTGTGTTTGCTGGAATCCGATGAATATTGATACTATGTCAAGTTGAATACTGAAATATTATGTCTATGTTATTTATGATCTTGCATGCTCTCCGTTACTTGTTGATACTCTGTCCAAGTGGATGCTTTTGACTCCAAGAGGGAGTATTTATGCTAGATAGTGGGTTCAATCTCCATTTAATCTGGGGAAGTGACAGCAACCTCTAAGGTTGTAGATGTGCTGTTGCCACTAAGGGTAACCTAATGATGCTTTGTCTAAGGATGAATGTGTTGTTTACATTATGCACTTTACTTAATGCAATTGTCTGTTGCTTGCAACTTACTGGAAGGGGTACGGATGTTAACCTGAAGGTGGACTATTTAGACACAGATGCATGCTGGATATCGGTCTGTGTACCTTGTCGTATTGCCCAAATGAATCTCATAGTAGACACCACAACTTGCACATGCATATTATGCACTTTTCAATATTGTCAATTGCCCAGCTGTAATTTGTTTACCCAGCAAGTTAGTTATTTATTATGAAAAGACACCACTAGTGAACTGTGGACCCTGGTCCATTCTTTTACATCTGAAATACAACCTACTGCAATCATTGTTCTCTTTCATTCTCTGCAATTAAACATCATTTTCCACACCGCACTTTTAATCCTTTGTTTTCAGCAAGCCGGTGAGATTGACACCCTCACTGATTCGTTGGGACAAAGTAGTTTGATTGTCTTGTGTGCAGGTTCCACGTTGGCACCGGAATCCCTGGTGTTGCGCCGCGCCACATTTCGCCACCAACAACCTTCAGAAGTGACTTTGATCTCCTACTGGTCCGATTAAACCTTGGTTTCATACTGAGGGAAAACTTGTTGCTGCACTCATTATACCTTCCTCTTGGGGTTCCCAACGAACGTGTGACTTTCACGTCATCAAGCACTTTTTCTGGCGCCGTTGCCGGGGAGGTCAAGCCTTCTGTTAGGGGAGTCTCTCACTTCCAATCCCTTTACTTTGTTATTGTCTTGCTTAGTTTTTTTTGTCTTGTTTGCTCTTTTTATCAAAAACACAAAAAAATTAGTTTCTTGCATCTAGTTTATTTCGTTTTTTTATTATGTCTAGTTATTTATTTGCTATCAATGTCTTCTCTCTTTGAAACAAAATCTTACCGCTTGTCTCAAAAAGGGAAATATTTATGGGAACAAATAAGTAGATTGAATTATTTTGCTAAGAACTTGTGTTCTACATATGATGAATCCTACTGCTTTAATGAATCTTTATGTTGTAGAAGACATAAACACCTCCCTTTCCAATGTGATCATAATGATAATGAAACCTTGGCTGCTTATGCTAAAGGAAACTATGACTTTGGTAATCTTGAACAAATTGAAGAATTTGTTGTTTTTAAGGGTGCCTATGAAATTGCTGGTTATATTCATGATGATGATTCTCCTTATAAATCTGAAAATTTTGCTATAGTTGTGTCACATCCCAAATTTTGAAACTAAGAAAAACTTAGTTTTACCAGACCCAAAAGTTCAGAACCAACAAAAACTTTTTGAAATGTTTCACTGATGATAGTGCTTTCCTTCCCATTGCTATGTTTGAACTTGTGTGACTTGTTGTTTAAGTTGTTTGACTAGTAAATATCAGACCCAACCAATATAAAAATATAGTTAACTTTGGTGATCATGTCGTGACAAGAAAAATATTCCATATATCTTTTCCATTCTTATTTTGGCCAACTCCATTTCAAATGATACTTGGTTTAGCAACAACCAAAACTAATACCCATTATTTGAGAAAGTAAAGGTATTTCCAAAATTATGTGTTTCCAAAAATGTGGAGACCTATATGCTATCTCCTCTCTATCTTCAACCTTGATATTTTGCATGTATATGCAACTCCCATTTTATACTCTTATTTTTACTCCATTTGGAAATAACACTAGTGGGAGATATATTACCCCACATATGTTGTCTTGCTCAAAACCTTTTCAAAAATACAAAGGTGAAGTTGAGATAGTTTTAAACATCATCTTGTCATAATTAAGTGTGATCATTTTTATAAGATAGTATTGTTAATTATGGAAATGGTGGAATGATTTATTCTTGGGGTTTGAATTGTGTGGTCTTTGTTGTGTTGTTGATATTGTTGTGTTTGTTGCTTGTGAGGATAATTCGTCAGCTATGCCTAGCACTAAAGTAAAACACACTGATCACAAATTTGGTATGTGACTTGAATAACAACAAACCCTCTAAGATTATTCACCCCTAAGTTAAAATCCTAAATTAAGGGAAATGATCTTATTTAATTTCCCTCTATCTCTATTCCTCTATTTGATGAAAACAATTATATTTCCTTATTCTAGAAATGAGATGAAATAATAATCATTTCAACCCCATCTCACTCCCTCCTCAAGTAAACATACTTTTCAATTTTAGACAAAACTCTCAAAGTATTTAAGAAAAGGAAATTAAGATCATGACAAATAAATGATCTTAATAAATTATTTTCCCCTACTTAACTCTCTATTTTCTTCAAGCAAATATTTTCTCTATGAAAATATAAGGTATTTGAAGTTACAATATTTGTCAAGAAAGTTCCAAAAGTTCAAAACAATATTTTATCACTTGCTTTAAAATATTAAAGAAATGTTAATTTAGTTTTACCAAAAATGATTTATTTAAACTCTATGAACAAATTATGTTCAAAACATTTTATTTTAAAAAAACCAATTTTTGTGGAGGCTCTAGTTAACAAGGGGAGCCTACCCAAATATTTTCAAATTTTTATAAAATGTTTTAGTACCCCAAATAATTCCCTAAAACCCTACTGGATTTAAAAAGGAAATAAAAGAAACAGCAAAAAGGACTTAAGTGTAACTGGGAAAAGATTCCAGGGGGTTATCGGCAAAAGTGTCGTCTTCTCTGTAGCAACCCGTGGTCGACGCCGCCGTGTCGTCCTCCCGCGCGCCGAGCTCGCCAGGCCCCCCCCCCCCCCCCCCTCTCGCTCTCCTGCCGCGCGAAGGAGATAAGAGGCCCCCCCTGGCGCTCCTCTGCTTCCCTCTCCCTCGCTCGCCCACTCCCTCTCCTCTCTCTTTCCTCTCCATGACCCGAACCCTAGCCGCAGGTGGTCGAGCTCGCCGTCACGCATCGCCAGCGATTGGAGCCTCCCCGAGCAAAGAGAAGACCGCCATCTTCACCGCCTTGTCTTCCTCTCCATCCCCGTCCAAGGAATCGCCGCGGGAAGCTGCGAACTGAGCGGGCCGTCCTCGTCTTCCTCGACCACGGCCGAAGCTCCGCCGCGACATTGCCGCCGTCTCCGACCTCCTCTGTCCAAGCCGAGCACACGCACGCGTCGAGGGTGAGCGTGTGATTCTTCTGGACATGCCCGTGCCTCCCCTCTCTCCGTAGAACGTCGCGTTGATGGTAGACCGTAGCGTGCCGCCGCCGGAGCTCTCCATCGCCGCCGTCTCCGGTGACCATTAGGTCCATAACGCCGCCACCAAGTATCCCGTGCTCGTGCGTGTCGAGTGCGAGCATTATTTGGCCTCCGCACGCCGTAGAACGTCGATCCCGTGCGCGTCGTCGCCGGCGGTCGCCGCGGCCGTGCGCGACGTCGACGTGCACCGTCTACTCCTCTTATTTACGCGTGCCCGTATACTAACAACAGCACCGAGCCAGCCCAGTGGCTAGCACACACGCTCACGCGCGCGAGGTCACGAGTTCGAACCCCGCGCGGCGCAAACCTTTCCTTTCTTTTTCCCTTTCGCTGACAGCTGGGCCCCACCGGTCAGCGACCGTGGTGGCCAGCACAGCCCGCACCTAGCCCAGTCAGCGCCAGCGTGGCCGCTGGCCCACACGTCAGTGACCGTGTGTAGCGCGCTGCTCGGTTTAAAACGTTCCGCTAGATTTGCTGTGAAATAAAATAAATAGACAGATTTGAAAATAAACTTCTAAAATCCATATCTTTTTAAATACTAATCCAAAAATAGCAAACAATATATCAAAATGATCAGGAGAAATAACTTCACCTCTTAACATCATTTTCATGTTGAATTAAACACTGGAAATAACTTTTCCTTGCACTTTAGTAAAAGGGCAGAATATAAAATGATTTTGTAAAATTCATAACTAATTAAATATTGATCCAAAAGTTACCCACAAGATACCAAAATGTTCAGAAGATTAAATCTAGTCTTTTGGTGTAATTCACCTATCCAAATAGACTAGTTTAATTGTTGTTTTATTGAAATAAAGAAAATGGCAGAATATAAAACAAATTGGGAAAATTCATAACTTTAAAAATAAGGATCCAAAAATTAAGTTTGACCTCTTAAAATGTTCAGCAAATGATGACCTTCATTTTCCACCTTGTTTCCAAACATGGAAAAATTATTTTGTAATGTTGTTTAAAATAAACTAACAAAGGGGCATGTTTAAAAAGGATTTTATAAATTAATCCGTAATGATTTTGGAGCAAATCTAATTTTGCTAGGTTCCTAGTGTTTCACTTTATCATATCCTAACTTGGTATAATATTTTGACTCACAGAAAATGTATAGTGACCTAACTTTTATCTGAAGTATTTCCTGTTCAACAGGAGGTGCTTGTCGTTAACCTTCGCCTCAGGTAGTTTTGTGATTAATGTACCTAGCCCGCGTATAGGTGATAGACTACTGATCAAAATAAGGCCCTCGTAAGTGTAGATTCTAGTTGTTGCTCGAACGATTAGTTTGGCGCTTACAGTTGGTTACTTGTCTGTATACCACTTGTGGTTTGGTTTGCTTAGTGATTGTTGTGTTATTCTCCTGTTTGCGACGCTAGATGTAAACGCTACCGGAGTGGTCTTTGGAACGGAGTTATTGAGGAAGGGGAATTCGTTGAACCTGAAGACCAAGACCAAGTTCACTTTGCCGAGCAAGGCAAGCTATTCTCTGAGCTTGCATCTATATACATCTATTTTGGTTCACATGTTTTACTTATAAAGAGCATAAATGATTTATGTGGTGTTTGCCACAAACGCTATGATTTTTGAAAACCCTTTTCCAAAATATAAGTATATTATTTTGACACCCTATATGGAGATATTAGGTGGAATTTCTTTTTCAAACTATAGGATGGGAAAAATATTGTTTACTCAAAACTCCTTTGGAAATACTTGTGTGGTGGTGGAATACCGAGATGTCGGTGTGGAAATGGAGAAATGGTGAATGGTGATGTTTATGAAAAATGCACATTGTGTCCTTGTACTTACGGAACAACCAATATCCTGTGCGACCACATTTACCCACCTATGGGAAAGGGCGTAGTCATATAATTTGCTCATATTAGTATGGGATTCCTCAACAACGAGGATGACCTCGTTCCATGAGGGGATGGTCATGGCGACCTACCCCCTGACCTGGGTCCTGGCACAGTTGGTGGGGGATTGAAGGGTTCGCTCGCCGGGCAGAACTACGAGTCCTCACACTTAGGTTTCCCGACGGGGAATCTGGACTGAGTGTCGATGGAAAGGTTGAAAATTTCGTAGCGGTAGGGTCCTATACTAGCATGAGCAAAGGACAGGCTATGGTCGGTGGCTCAACTTCGCATACACCTTGTATGGCGGGACGTGGCTGACACGATGAGTTACCGGATGGGTGTGGGAAAAGCGTGCTACCTCTGCAGAGGGTTAAAACTATTCGAATAGCCGAGTCCTCGGATACGGACAGCTGGAAAGAACTGCTTTGACCATGTGCAAGTTTTGCAAAGTTTTGAGATTTGAAAATAAAATGGAGATGTGTGGTATCTGCGACTCTACCGACGGGCTGGTATGAGGTTGTTGGAGAATGATTGACCATGACGGGCTATGGTCGAGAAGTGCAGAGTTTTGTGATTTAAAAGTGGAAAATGTTTTATGCAACTATACCAAAGGGGCCGGTATGAGGTTGTTGGGATTGAATGACCACGAAGGGTTATGGTCGGAAAAGGAGGAGTTTTGGAGAAATAAACAAAATGGTGAATTTCCGGGAAAATGTTTTAAAAGAGACTTCTTACCTTTTTAACAAAGATGTATTTTCGGGAAAAAGTTTTAAACGAGACTTCTTACAAAAACAGATTTGTGGGAAAAGTTCTAAAAGCCTTATTTCCTTTTTCAATAAAGACATGGAGATTTCAAAACAAAGTTTTATTAAACAAAAGTATATCCTTCTCTTTTCAACAAGGATATAGAGTTTGCAAAGTAAACGAAGTTTATTTAAACAATAAAAAGAGTAGTGCATGCTCATTCCGGGGGTAGTTTGCGAGTACTTAAATGTACTCATGGCTGTGTCCCTGGATATTCCCATGTCCAGAGTTCAAGAAGAAGTAGGCTGAAGACCGAGGGATCGATGACGTCAATGCAAACTAGGGCGCTTCCCAGTCAGCTGCCTGTAGGGTTGGCAAGTGACTTGGGCTCCACGTTGATTTGGTGAATTCCGCTGCGAGTACCTGATGAAGTTATGGCTTCAATCACGTAAGTAAATTTATTCGGTATTTATGGGTGTTCTGTGATACCAATTCGAGTTATGTGCAACAACAGACTGATCATGGGATTGTTGCAGAAAACATAACGGGTATCTCGGATACCTAATCCGGGGTCCCCACAAGTTGGTTATTGCCTTGAATATTACAATGATAATCCTTATATCACTGAATTTCTTGAGAAAACTTATTCTCCGGAACAACTTGCTACCTTTCAGGAACCTGTGGGAGAAGAAGCTGCTAAAACTGAAAGCTCATTGGATGAAAAAGAGGAAGAGAGTGATGAACAAAAGGAGGATCTACCTTCTAATGATAGTAACTCTTTAACTCTTACATTATTTGATTGCCCTCCATGCCTGCCTAAGGAGGAAGAGTGCTATATTGTTGAATGTCATGATTCTATTGAAATATCTACTTTTGATAAATTTGAAATAACATGCTCCTTGACTCAAAAAGAAGAGGAAGTTACAGAAATAAAACAATGGCTCCCTAATGTTATATATGATAATTCTCTTGATGATGGTCCTATTTTGTCTGATGATATTAATTTTACTACTATTGTCAAAAGTGGGTTTAATAACCCCACTATTTTAGAGCTTAACAAAAATTATGTGTTTATAGATCATGAAAAGCATGCTTTACGTGATAGTTATATTGTTGAGTTTGTTCATGATGCTACTGAAAGTTATTTTGAGAGAGGGAGACATGGCTTCATATGTCATAATAATATTAAGTCTCCTCTCTTTATGTTGAAAGTTTTGAAGTTTCACTTGTTTTGTCTTTATATACTAGTAGCTTCATGCTTCAATAATTTGTTTTCTTACAAGATTCCTATTCATAGGAAGTGGGTTAGACTTAAATGTGTTTGATATTTGCATCTTGATGCTCTCTTTGGTGTTCAACTCTTATTTTTATGAGAGCATCATTAAAATCTTCTAGCCTAGCAAAAGGCATTAAAGAAAGCGCTTTTGGGAGGCAACCCATTATCTTTTGTTTTCAGTTTTGAGTCTTGGAGCTTGCTTACTTCTGTAAAAACTCCTTTGTATCTTTATTTTATTGCATTGTTGTGCCAAGTAAAGTCTCTAGTAGAAAGTTGATGCCAGATTTGGATTTCTGCGCAGGGACAGATTTTTGTTGGCCACGGTTTTGAGCTGTATTCACTCCAGAAAAATTAAAAAATTCTGAAAAACTTCACGCATGACCTTTATATATGTACGCAACTTTCATTAGTTTTGAGTTTTCGAATCTAAGCAACTTAAGTGCCTCAAAAAAATTCGTCTTTACAGATTGTTCTGTTTTTGATAGATTCTGCCTTTTATTTTGCATTCTCTCTTTTACTGTGTTTGAGTGGATTTCTTTGCTCCACAAAATATCACTGGCTGTAGCTAATGTCCAGAAGTATTGGTGATGATTGTGTCATTACAGAATATGTGAATTTTTGATTATGCACTAACCCTCTAATGAGAATTACTTCGAGTTTGGTGTGAAGGAAGTTTTCAAGGATCAAGAGAGGAGAATGATATGATATGATCAAGAAGAGTGAAAAGCCTAAGCTTGGTGATGAGGATTGGACCTCTAGGGTGTCCCGATCTTCACGGATTGACGGGGGATGTGGACGAACGCACGCAAGAACACGAGGAACACGAAGAACACCAAGAAGAACGCCCCTAACACAAGAACACACACAAGATACAAGAACCGTTTCCCTTACCGGTCGGTCGAACCGGCCCAATAGAATCCACACGAAGGTGGGAGATCGGCAAGTAGATACAAGAAGGGATCTTGGACGGTTGTTTCTCCAACGGCCAACCAAGCCGCTCCAATAAAGTCACCCGAGGATGAAAGATTGGCGAGTAGTCAAACTACAAGTAGAGGTCTTGAATCCACGAAGGGATCTTCTCCACAAGGGGAGGAACCATCCCCGCAAGGGGAGGAAGGAGACCGTCTTGAGGTGGGGAGCCTAGCTCTACTCTAATCTCAAAACATAGTCTATCTAGATCTGAGATGGGGAACTCCTATTTATAGTGTTGACCAACATGGGGGTAGGTGGGGAAGGGATGAGGGCCTTCAACCCGGCTGGATCCCGCAGCGGCGGTACTACCGCTGGGTTAGGCGGTAGTACCGCTGGTGCGGGACGGTTCGGCGCTTCCCACCTCGGCGGTACCGGTTGGTACCGCTGCAGCGGTACCAGTTGGTACCGGACATGCGCTTCAGACGCTGCTTCTGGCGGCAGCAGCAGCGGTAGCGGTGACGGTAGCTCTCTGGCGGTAGTACCGCTTAACCCAGCGGTACTACCGCCGCTTGGGTCTTTTCTTCTCTTCCTTCTTCTCTTCCAAGCCACCGTCTTGTCGGCCTTCGTTCCTCTTGCGCCTTGGCCATCTTCCCGTGGTCTTGTACCCTTGGTGACACACCTAACAATGCAATGGGAATAATGGTCAAGTAGTATAACGTCCAAAGGTGACATATGGTGAATCACATAGTGGAATGAGTTCACCTTTGAGTTCGATGATGACTTGGGATATGTTGGGTTGCTTAGGGCAGGTTGCACTACATCATCTCCCCTCCCTTTAAAAAGAGTCGTCCTCGACTCTTGCTCTTCATCACCATGTAAAGGCGGTAGATGTGTTGTCGAAGAATTGGAATTCACCATGCCTACAAACACCAAAGACCAAGCAAACCATGTGTGTGCAAGAAAGAGGAGCATATCAACAATGACATGTCCATTCTTTATCATAGCACCGTTAGCACAACACAAGAATATGAAAAGGTAGTGCAAGTGCAAGGTCAAAGTGCAAGCAATCCAATGGAACATCTTCAAAATGTGGAAACACCAAAACTCCATGAAAATATGAGGATGCCATCTAGGTATCTCATTTTGTACCGTATGATCATTATTGCACACAAGGCATTGAAAAGGACAATTTGTCATCAACCTTGATGCAACAAGAGGAGAATTTGGCAAAAACACACAATGTAGAATGTCCAAAATAGCATTATGGTGGCAAACAAAGCACATGAAAGAGCAAGTTTTCTTCATATTTGTTGCAACACCAAATTGGTAGAAACCAAAACACTCAAGACAAGACATGCATAAATGTCATTATGGTTGAAACAAGCCATTGGAAAGAACAATTGTTCATCATACTTGGTGCAACACATAAATCATTCATATGAAAAATAAAGGATACATTCTTGCCATAGGGGAAACCAATATCACAAACATGTTTGCAAACAAACCAAAAGCAAGAGAAATTGTTCAACTTGTTTGATGCAAAACATGAGAAAGATTTGAGAGTTGGATTCGATCCACAACTCACATGTATGCTCTCAAGAGCTCGTATTGTCAACTCATGCTCAATTGAGGTTGACATTATCATGCGGTTACCGGCACACACAAGACAACATATGAAGAAATTATGTGCACGGTATATGAACACATCATCCATCATGAAGTGTCTCTTCATTTGCACAACACCAACCACACAAAAATCAATTGGAAAATATGACATTTGTGTATGGTCACTATGCAAAGTGAAGGATGGAACAAGGTCCATAAGAGAAAACGAAATATTTCCAAAAAGTGAGAAAGCTATGGGGGCAATCTCATTATCAAGCATTTCAACATTAGTGCAAGCAACACATGTGAAAGAGAAATTGTCCACAAGAAATTGTCAACATTAGTGCAAGCAACATTAGTGCAAGCAATCTCATTATCAAGCCACAATGGGAGAAAAATAGAAACACTCAAAACAAGGCATGCTCATGGCCAAATCATCACAAATCGGTAATTCCACATGATCAACATTGGTTTCAAACAAAGTATCATATGGGAATAAGAACGAATCATATGTGACCTCAAAAGAATCATCCATAGCATGCAAGCAATCATAGTTCATCATGTCCACAAGAGGGATCATGGTCACATCAACACCCATACCTTGGTAGTCCCGCTCATGTGAAGTAGGTGTTGAAGTAGTAGGGGCTTCCATGTAGCCGACTTGTTCATCTTGAAGTAGACATGGGGTGGCATCATCATCATCCTCCATGTACATCTTCTCCATTTGAGGCACCGTCATGTCGGGGAGTGGCGTCTCATCATCCATAGAACCTAGCACACAATGAGAAAACACACTAGAGGTAGAGGTTAAGTTGTTAGAAATCGAAATGGCCTCACAAGACCTATCAACTACCTCTCTCAACTCAAGTGGTGTATCACTCATTCCCTCAAAGTGAAAGCACTCAAACTCACATATGGTGGAGGCACTCAACTCACTCTCACTCTCACTCAAGTGGGCTAAGTGGCTCTCATGCTCACATGGGTTTGGTACCATCTCATGACTCAAGCTCATAGGGATAGGCTCGGTTTCCTCAACTCCATACGCCTCCAAGGTTGAAGGGAAACTCCCATGCTCAACCTCCTCAACCATCTCGCCTCCATAGGTCAATGCCATAGAATAGGCATCACCTCTCGACTCCATTGCGGAAGGGAAAATCCCATCATCCGTGCTCGCCTCCTTGGTCGAAGGGAAAATCCCATGCTCGACCGTCTGCTCACCATCTTGGTCTCTTGGTCTTCATTGGGGCACTCCCACATCATGTGACCTCTTCGATTGCATATTGGGCACAAGAGATTGGGACATTCTCGTGGATAATGGTCTTGGCCTTGGCAATTGTCGCATGTGAGGTCTTCATCTTCCCATATAGGGGCCATTGTGGTGGTGGCACTAGGAGTAGACACCATGTCATGTGAGGGGCTTGAGAAGGGCGCCCATGTAGTGGTAGCACTTGGTGTAGATTCCATATGAAGAGAAGTGCTTGAGAAAGGCGCCAAAGGAGAAGTGGCCTCACGTTTGTGACCATGTTTCTTCCGGCGTCGACGTTGGAATTTCTCGAAGAAGTTGTCGATGCCGGCCATGATCTCATCAAACATGGAACTTGTAGGTCTTGTTGGCGCCGATGTAGTGTTAGCACGAAGGGACACCATAGGTTGCGCCTTTGTCGCCGTCTTCTTCTCACGTCGACGTTGGCGCTCTTGAGTGGAGGGGTGTCGCCGAAAGTCATTTGGATGTTTCTCTTCATGTTGACGTCGGCGTTCTTGTTGCCTTGGCGACCTTTCCTTGGAGCTTCCACTAGAGCTTGGAGATATGTTGTGGTCCACCTTGGCATCTTTCATGTGTCGCCATGATGAGCTAGATGGGCCTTGGTTTGGCTTGGCCTTGTCGATGCACTTCTTGGGACGCCGCTTTTGGGTTGATGTAGAGTGTCTAGGCTTGGCACTCTTGGCGTTGTCCTTCTCGTGGCGCCTTCTTGAAATTGAAGGAGAATGTCGAAGCTTGTCGCTCTTGGCGACGGCCTTGTCATGGCTCCTTCTTGAAGTTGATGGCGAATGGCGAAGCTTGGCACTCTTGGAAGTAGATGGAGCTCCATAAGATGAACTCATGGTGGTCTTCTTGTCGGAGCACCGTCTTGAGCTTGAACCATAGAAGTAGGTTGTGCCATGACGCTTGGTGGTGCCGCTCTTGAACATGGTGGTGATGGGGGTCCTCTCCTCTTGCATGTTGTCGAAGTCGCCGCACATGCTACAAGAGTAGTAGTCGTAGACGTTCTCCACCATGTCATCGGAGTGGTAGTCGTAGTAGTGGCGCTCCACCATGTCGTTGTAGTCGATGTTGGTACCATGTGATGAGGCATGTGAAGACACTTGCGCCTCATTGTCATTGGAGCTCATGTAGTCGGAGTCATGGTAGATTCGCACGTACTTGGAGTCGATACCATATGATGAAGGTTGCTTGACGTCATGGTACCGCTCCTTGTCGTGTACGCTCGAATAGTCGGAGTCGTAGTCGGAGTAGTTGTAGCGGAAGTCTTGGTGATGATCCATCATGTCATGGGGGTCATTGTCGGTGTAGTAGTCGTAGTAGTCCCCCATGTCCTCAATGTGTGAGGCATCATAGTTGTTGTGGCTCATCATGTACTCAACATCATCATGGCCTCCATAGTAGCATTCACTCTTCCTAGACATGTCAACTCACAAGACAAGTGTATATATGTGGAGTGGAAAGAAACTAGAACACAACCTCTCACCTTGTAGATAGTATTGGACGTCGTGGACAACCAAGGGAAACGATCACAAAGTAAAATGCTTGTGTTCAAGTATCCAAAGCAAACTCCAAACACACACGGCTTAAAAGTTGGCAGGATGGTATGGTAGGTGGAAAGCAAATTGAACCAACCGGAAACCAAGATATTGTCAAAGCAAGTAGAGAACCACGATGATCACAAAGCAAATACAAGTCAATGTCAAAAGATAGGAAACACACGCGCGGAGAGATAAATGGGACTCGTGCAACCAAGAAGTGAGCTAATGAACCATATGATCCTAGCGAAGACTATAAGCTCGTGTTGCACAAGTACAAGGAGAGCTACTAGCTCGATTGCAATTTATTTGGTGGGCTACAAGATTTGCACAACAATGCACCACCTACTAGATGTTCATCGAGCTTGCGCTTTCCTACAAGATATGGCAAGTGGTGTTTCTTTCTTTTCTTTCTTTTGATTTGGCACTTTTTGCTTCTTTTCTCTTTTCTCTTTTGCTCACTCACTTCTTTTTATGCCAACAACAAGATATATGATATATGATAACTAGCGCATGCAATTTTGCTCGGAAACTACACGGTGCAAATGTGCAAAACCCAAGCAATCATCAAGAGCTAGCCTCAATAGGACAAGATAAACACAATGGTATGATGGCTATCAAAGGAATGGCAAGGGGTGAAGGTTGGCAATGTTATACCTTTCGTCGATGTTCTTCACCCGTTGATGTAGAAGCTTCGTGCTTGCCCACGAATTTTGGTGGTGGTAGATGATGGATCTTCCGCAATGGTGATAAAGGCCTTGATCGTAGCTTCGAAACGAGCCGAAGAACACCAAAAACGGAGTCCGGAATCAAAAGATATGGCCAAAACAATTTTCAGAATTTTCAGTTTTCTGAGGTACCGCTTAACCCAGCGGTAGTACCGCTGGTGGTACCGCTCGAGCGGTCCGAAGGGCAGTTTTGGCGGTACCGCCGGCGGTAGTACCGCCGGGGGTCGCTGGACACGCCCGAGAACGCGATTTTTCGCGATTTTGGCGGAAAAACTCGCCGAAAAACACCGAATCGAAGGGGCAAATGATAGAATTAGGCCATGGGAACGCCAAGGAAGGTAGATCAACTAGTTTAGCAATAGATCTATGGATCAAAACTTGCAAAAACGCACTCAAATCTCCGGATCGAACAAAAGCAATTTGGGGCTATTTTTGGTGGAAATTTTCGAATTTCTCAAAATCAAAGAAAAATTAGGGGGAATTGGGGGTGGAAACACATGTCAAATCCGTGGCAACCATGCTCTGATACCAAATGATGAGGATTGGACCTCTAGGGTGTCCCGATCTTCACGGATTGATGGGGGATGTGGACGAACGCACGCAAGAACACGAGGAACACGAAGAACACCAAGAAGAACGCCCCTAACACAAGAACACACACAAGATACAAGAACCGTTTCCCTTACCGGTCGGTCCAACCGGCCCAATAGAATCCACACGAAGGTGGGAGATCGGCAAGTAGATACAAGAAGGGATCTTGGACGGTTGTTTCTCCAACGGCCAACCAAGCCGCTCCAATAAAGTCACCCGAGGATGAAAGATTGGCGAGTAGTCAAACTACAAGTAGAGGTCTTGAATCCACGAAGGGATCTTCTCCACAAGGGGAGGAACCATCCCCGCAAGGGGAGGAAGGAGACCGTCTTGAGGTGGGGAGCCTAGCTCTACTCTAATCTCAAAACATAGTCTATCTAGATCTGAGATGGGGAACTCCTATTTATAGTGTTGACCAACATGGGGGTAGGTGGGGAAGGGATGAGGGCCTTCAACCCGGCTGGATCCCGCAGCGGCGGTACTACCACTGGGTTAGGCGGTAGTACCGCTGGTGCGGGACGGTTCGGCGCTTCCCACCTCGGCGGTACCGGTTGGTACCGCTGCAGCGGTACCAGTTGGTACCGGACATGCGCTTCAGACGCTGCTTCTGGCGGCAGCAGCAGCGGTAGCGGTGACGGTAGCTCTCTGGCGGTAGTACCGCTTAACCCAGCGGTACTACCGCCGCCTGGGTCTTTTCTTCTCTTCCTTCTTCTCTTCCAACCCACCGTCTTGTCGGCCTTCGTTCCTCTTGTGCCTTGGCCATCTTCCCGTGGTCTTGTACCCTTGGTGACACACCTATAAATGCAATGGGAATAATGGTCAAGTAGTATAACGTCCAAAGGTGACATATGGTGAATCACATAGTGGAATGAGTTCACCTTTGAGTTCGATGATGACTTGGGATATGTTGGGTTGCTTAGGGCAGGTTGCACTACATCACTTGGGGATGCCCCCATGGGTCACCCAAGCATATCTCAAGAAGACTCAAGCGTCTAAGCTTGGGGATGCCCAAGGCATCCCCTTCTTCATCAACAACTTATCAGGTCATCTCTAGTGAAACTATATTTTAATTCTTCACATCTTATGTGCTTTACTTGGAGCGTCTGTGTGCTTTTATTTTTGCTTTGTTATTTTTATTTTGAATAATTGGATCCTAGCATTCTTGTGTGGGAAAGAGACACGCTCCGCTTTTTCATGTGAATACTCGTATTCTTCACTTATATTTGTTGAGTATTCTTGACTAGCTACTGCAATGCTTTTAGCTCTTGTTTTTCATGCATCTCTTGTTCAGAGCTGTTAGTTCTTGTAGAGAAGTACTCTCTTGTTTCATTGTTGAATTATTTGGAGAGTTTGTGTTGAAATAAGTTGATTGGTGTTTGGTTGGAAACAGAAAATGCTACATGTGGTAGATGGTATATTGAAAAGACATACTCATTCTTGTAGATCATTGTCTTGGATAATTTGATGCTTTGCAATTGTTTTGAGCTCTCAAGTAGATCATGTTTAAGCTCTTGCATCATGTAGTTAAAGCCTATTAGTGGAGAACTACCGTAGAGCTTGTTGAAATTTGGTTTGCATGTTTGGTATCTCTAAGGTCTAGATATTTTCTGGTAAAGTGTTTGAGTAACAAGGAAGACAGTGTAGAGTCTTATAATGCTTGCAATATGTTTTTATGTAAGTCTTGCTGTACCGTTGATATCCTGTGTTTGCTTCAAACAACCTTGCTAGCCTAAACTCTGTACTGAGAGGGAATGCTTCTCGTGCATCCAAACCTTGAGCCAAAACCCATGCCATTTGTGTCCACCATAACTACCTATTATGTGGTATTTCCTGCCATTCCAAGTAAATACTTCATGTGCTACCTTTAAACTATTCAAAACTTTATTACTCCTTATTTGTGTCAATGTTTTATAGCTCATGAGGAAGTATGTGGTGTTTTCTCTATCACCTTGTCATTTACTCATGACAGACTTTCACCAATGGACTAGTGGCATATACATCCGCTTATCCAATAATTTGCAAAAAGAGCTGGCAAATGGGGTGCCCAGTCCCAATTAATTACAATTATAACTGTTTAATTCTCTTCACATGTTTGCCAATGATTTATCAAAGCAATTTCAAATGTTAAACATATCAAATAGGCACTCCTCCATGGTATGTGATTGTTGGAAGGCACCCGAGGATTCGGTTAGCCATGGCTTGTGTAAGCAAAGGTTGGGAGGAGTGTCAACCAATTTATAAATATGCATGTGTAAACAAAAGAGAAGAGGGATGATCTACCCTTGGGTAGAAATAACGTCCTTCATGGGAGCCGCTCTTGAAAGTCTGGGTGACAAGGGGGATAGAGTGCCCACTGCCATTCGTTGACAACAACAAACACCTCTCAAAAACTTACTTTATGCTCTCTATATGATTTCAAAAACCTAAAAAGCTCTAGCACATGATTTAATCCCTGCTTCCCTCTGCGAAGGGCCTTTCTTTTACTTTATGTTGAGTCAGTTTACCTACTTCTTTCTATCTCAGAAGCAAACACTTGTGTCAACTTTGTGTGCATCAATTCTTATATGCTTACTTATTGCACTTGTTATATTACTTTGTGTTGACAATATCCATGAGATATACATGTTGAAAGTTGAAAGCAATTGCTGAAACTTAAATCTTCCTATGTGTTGCTTCAATGCCTTTATTTAGAATCTATTGCTTTATGAGTTAACTCTTATGCAAAGCTTTTTGATGCTTGTCTTGAAAGTACTATTCATGAAAAGTTTTTGCTTATATGATTCAGTTGTTTACTCTTTATCTATTTGTTAGCAAACTATAGACCATTGCCTTGAGTCACTTCATTCATGACATGAGCCTTGCAATATTATTTGATCAAGATTGTGTGAAGCATGTCTCCTCAGAAATTATTTTGTTGTTATCGTTTTACCTACTCGAGGACGAGTAGAACTAAGCTTGGGGATGCTTGATACGTCTCCAACGTATCTATAATTTCTGATGTTCCATGCTTATATTATACCAATTGCTACATGTTTTATATACACTTTATATCATTTTTATGCATTTTCTGGGACTAACCTATTAACAAGATGCCACAGTGCCAGTTCCTGTTTTCTGCTGTTTTTGGTTTCAGAAAAGTTGTTCTGGAAATATTCTCGGAATTGGACGAAACAAAAGCCAAGTCCTATTTTTCTGACACGTACACGGAGTCCGAAGGAGAGACGAAGGGGGGCCGTGGGCCGCCCTCACCATGGTGGCGCGGTCCCACTGCTGCCGCGCGCCACGTGGTGAGGAGGCCTCGGGCCTCCACCGACGCCGCCCTTCGCCTATAAATTGCCTTTCGGGAAAACCCTAAGCACCCGAGTCAACCACGAAAAGTTCCAGAGCCGCCGCCGTCAACCCTAACTCGGGAGGGTTCTGAAGCTCTTCCCGGCACCCTGCCGGAGAGGGGAATCATCACCGGAGGGCTCTACATCGCCATGCCTGCCTCCGGAGTGATGTGTGAGTAGTTCATCTTGGACTATGGGTCCATAGCAGTAGCTAGATGGTTGTCTTCTCCTCTTGTGCCATCATGTTTAGATCTTGTGAGCTGCCTATCATGATCAAGATCATCTTATTGTAATGCTACATGTTGTGTTTGCTGGGATCCGATGAATATTGATACTATGTCAAGTTGAATACTGAATATTATGTCTATGTTATTTATGATCTTGCATGCTCTCCGTTACTTGTTGATACTCTGGCCAAGTGGATGCTTGTGACTCCAAGAGGGAGTATTTATGCTAGATAGTGGGTTCAGTCTCCATTTAATCTGGGGGAGTGACAGCAACCTCTAAGGTTGTGGATGTGCTGTTGCCACTAGGGGTAACCTAATGATGCTTTGTCTAAGGATGAATGTGTTGTTTACATTATGCACTTTACTTAATGCAATTGTCTGTTGCTTGCAACTTAATACTGGAAGGGGTACGGATGTTAACCTGAAGGTGGACTATTTAGGCACAGATGCATGCTGGATAGCGGTCTGTGTACTTTGTCGTAATGCCCAAATGAATCTCATAGTAGACACCACAACTTGCACATGCATATTATGCACTTTTCAATATTGTCAATTGCCCAGCTGTAATTTGTTTACCCAGCATGTTAGTTATTTATTATGGAGAGACACCACTAGTGAACTGTGGACCCTGGTCCATTCTTTTACATCTGAAATACAACCTACTGCAATCATTGTTCTCTTTCATTCTCTGCAATTAAACATCATTTTCCACACCGCACTTTTAATCCTTTGTTTTCAGCAAGCCGGTGAGATTGACACCCTCACTGATTCGTTGGGACAAAGTAGTTTGATTGTCTTGTGTGCAGGTTCCACGTTGGCACCGGAATCCCTGGTGTTGCGCCGCGCCACATTTCGCCACCAACAACCTTCAGAAGTAACTTTGATCTCCTACTGGTCCGATTAAACCTTGGTTTCATACTGAGGGAAAACTTGCTGCTGCACTCATCATACCTTCCTCTTGGGGTTCACAACGAACGTGTGACTTTCACGTCATCAGCAGGAGATGGCGAAGATGAAGGAGAGCAATCAACAGCTGGCCAACTCCCGCGATCAAGCTTCAAGTGAGTTGTCCACTCTCCAGGGCTTGAACAAGGAAGGCCTCGCGCTGCTTGTAGAGGCCTACAACGGGCTTTCTTTTCGGGTTGCTCAGCTGTGCAAAAAGCATGTCCCCGCTGCTCTTGTGCCTGACTGCCAGAGCTTGCCAATCGTAGCTGATCTCATCAAGGAGAGAGCCGAGGAAGTGTACACCGCCAAGAATGATCTCGCCCTCCAGCTGGTGAACGACAAGCACCGGGTGAGCAAGTAGACAACGGCCATGGTAATGGCTGCATTCGCGGATGCCAACCCGTCAGCGACCATGCCTTACTGGGCCAGCGTGTCTCCGTCTTCGCAATCCCGCCGAGCGATGAAGGCTCGGGCTGCCGAGTTAGCGGGGAGAGACTTCCGAGCGTCCTGCTGCCCAAAAATAATGAACTGTGCATTAGTCCCTTGTGTTACAATTTGAACTTTATTGTAACAGCCTAGAACTTAATGACTTGCTGCTTTGTTTCTACAAGTGCTGTTTACTTGTCTTAGCATATTTTTACTGTTCTCCACGTCCTTGAGGGACCCTCCGGGTTGCAAGCGTACTTATGAGGCCCCGACTGATCAGGAATGCTCTCACAAGCCCTACAGATACCCGAGAGGCCGCTCACTCTGATGGCACGCACGTCGGTGGTATCAGGTCTTTCGCACCGCTTTCTACCCCTGGGAGAGTCGATACCCTGTGAGTGCTCGCACGACGGTCGAGCCTTGCCTTTGCTAGCCGCTAGCATGCGTTGTACTAGTTTCATCCGCGGAAAGACATAATTCGCATGATATCAATGGGCTTTCGGGATAACTTATCTTTTATTCATGATAGAAGTTCTTGAGCGACAACTCAGTGCTTCAGGGTACATCTTGCACCAACACGACTCTTTCCGGGTACATAGCTTCGCAGACCTCAGAGGATCTCACGGGGTGGGATGTACGAGGCTTCCTCAGCTCTAGAGCATCGGTCTGCTAGCACCCAAAGTTCCTCCAGTGTGCAACCAGCTGGGTGCTCAGGTTCACATGCATCTTCAGGTTGCGCACGTTCATGTGGAAGATGAGGATGATGCGACGTTCCAGGAGACCTTTGGCGGGTATCCTGTCCGCGACTGCCCGGAACCTCCAGACAAAGCGGCGCAGCTTCTCCCCCTCCTTCTGCACCAAGCGGTAAAGATCGAAGATCGATGCCGGGAACGGGGTGCAGCAGGTCATGAGATGCTGGCCGGCCTGGCCTTCCATGTCCTCCCGGGAGCGACGCCTGAGGTTGGAGCTTTGGCCAGCGTCCTCCTCAGGATGCTCCATGGGCTGCTTGCCGTGAAGATCTTCGGGTTGCCTTTCTTCCTGGGGCAACGGCTCGGGCTCGATGATGTTGACCTCGGGCTCAACAACGCCGACCTCTACCTCGGCGACGCCGGTGTTGTCAGTGGAGGCGGAGCTGGCAGGATGATGGCACTAGAAGGCGAAGTTCAGCAGACCCTCCAGGCTGGTGATCCAAGCTTTTGCGCAGGGGTCGTTCTTGCATAGGTCCGGAGGGTAGGAGAGGAGCGCTTGGGCAGCCCCCGGCCTAACTGAGCTGGCTGCCGAGCTTGTTCTCCAAGGATCTCTCCGGCTTCCGACATGGCGCCTGCTGGTTGTCGAGGAAGATCCTCTCTTGTTCAGGAGGAACCTCCGCCTTGGTGATACGTCTCCAACGTATCTATAATTTCTGATGTTCCATGCTTATATTATGCCAATTGCTACATGTTTTATTCACATTTTATATCATTTTTATGCATTTTCTGGGACTAACCTATTAACAAGATGCCACAGTGCCAGTTCCTGTTTTCTGATGTTTTTGGTTCCAGAAAAGTTGTTCTGGAAATATTCTCGGAATTGGACGAAACAAAAGCCAAAGTTCCTATTTTCCTGACACATACACGGAGTCCGAAGGAGAGACGAAGGGGGGCCGTGGGCCGCCCTCAACAGGTGGTGGCGTGGTCCCACCTCCTGCCGCGCCGCCACGTGGTGAGGACGCCACGGGCCTCCACCGACGTTGCCCCTTCGCCTATAAATTGCCTTTCTCGGGGAAACCCTAAGGACCCGAGTCATATTCCACGAAAAGTTCCAGAGCCGCCACCGCCGTCAACCCTAACTCGGGAGGGTTCTGAAGCTCTTCCCGGCACCCTGCCGGAGAGGGGAATCATCACCGGAGGGCTCTACATCGTCATGCCTGCCTCCGGAGTGATGTGTGAGTAGTTCATCTTTGGACTATGGGTCCATAGCAGTAGCTAGATGGTTGTCTTCTCCTCTTGTGCCATCATGTTTAGATCTTGTGAGCTGCCTATCATGATCAAGATCATCTTATTGTAATGCTACATGTTGTGTTTGCTGGGATCCGATGAATATTGATACCTTGTCAAGTTGAATACTGAAATATTATGTCTATGTCTTTTATGATCTTGCATGCTCTCCGTTACTTGTTGATACTCTGGCCAAGTGGATGCTTGTGACTCCAAGAGGGAGTATTTATGCTAGATAGTGGGTTCAGTCTCCATTTAATCTGGGGGAGTGACAGCAACCCCTAAGGTTGTGGATGTGCTGTTGCCACTAGGGGTAACCTAATGATGCTTTGTCTAAGGATGAATGTGTTGTTTACATTATGCATTTTACTTAATGCAATTGTCTGTTGCTTGCAACTTAATACCGGAAGGGGTACGGATGTTAACCTGAAGGTGGACTATTTAGGCACAGATGCATGCTGGATAGCGGTCTGTGTACTTTGTTGTAATCCGAAATGAATCTCATAGTAGACACCACAACTTGCACATGCATGTTATGCACTTATCAATATTGTCAATTGTCCAGCTGTAATTTGTTTACCCAGCATGTTAGTTATTTATTATGGAGAGACACCACTAGTGAACTGTGGACCCCGGTCCATTCTTTTACATCTGAAATACAACCTACTGCAATTACTGTTTTCTTTCATTCTCTGCAAACAAATATCATTTTCCACACTATACGTCTAATCCTTTGTTTTCAGCAAGCCGGTGAGATTGACAACCTCACTGTTAAATTGGGGCAAAGTATTTTGGTTGTTTTGTGTGCAGGTTCCAAGTCAACCGCCAGGACCTCCCCTACGACACCGCACTTTTTCTGGCACCATTGCTAGGAAGAGGAAGCACTCCACCAACACCACTTTTTCTGGCGCCGTTGACACCTTCAGAAGTGTCTTCATCTCCTGCTGGTTCGATAACCTCGGTTTCATACTGAGGGAAAACTTGCTGCTGCACTCATCATACCTTCCTCTTGGGGTTCCCAACGAACGTGTGACTTTCACGTCATCAAGCACTTTTTCTGGCGCCGTTGCCGGGGAGATCAAGCCTTCTGTTAGGGGAGTCTCTCACTTCCAATCTCTTTACTTTGTTATTATCTTGCTTAGTTTATTTTTATTTTGCTTTGTTTGCTCTCTTTATAAAAAACACAAAAAAATTAGTTACTTGCTTTTATTTTGTTATTTCGGCCTAGTGTTCTTTTTGCTAAAATGAATACTCCGGAAGTTGAAGTTCGTTCGTTTAGGCAACAGGGGGAGAAAGTTTGAAAGATGCCTGGTAAAGGATAAGTGATGCTCATCATAGATGTACTAAAAAATATTCTACCTTGATCCTTCTTAGGAATTTTTATGTTGGTGTCACTAGCTGGTATAGGTATGTTCTGGACACTCTCACAGGGGGTAATTTTCTGGGTACTCCTGCTTTGGAAGCTTGCAATTTAATTGAAAGTTTGGCAGGGATACAACCTATTAAAGATATGAAAACTGAGATCACTTTGGAAGATGTTATAAAGAAGTTGGATGCTATGGAGAAAAACTTGCCAAATTTTCTTGAAAATGTTAGTAAGGCTAATGAATCAATAGTAGGCATGAATGAAAGAATCGCTGTTTTAGAGGCTAGTAATACTCATGATACTCAAAACCATAGAATTGGTGAGTTAGAGGAGGCTATGGAATCGTTAAGTTCGACTTTTTCTTCTCTTAAAACTAAGAGGGAGAAGGCCTTTGTGGGTAAAGAGCAAAAGTTCGTTTATGTTCCCAAGATGCCTAAGCCAAAGCTTCCTAGTGCGCTCAAATTGATAAAACCTTTAGTACAATTAATGGTGACTTACACATTGGAACATCTTCGGGGATATCTAAAGTACCTATTGTGACAGGTTGTGTTTTAGATGAAGCCTTTGGTGATTTGGATTCTTCTTCACTTGGAAACACTTGATTTTCACTTTCTGCGCCTAGCTGAAAGGCATTAAAGAAAAGCGCTTATGAGAGACAACCCATGTTTTTATTTCTGCAATTTTTTCTTTTTCTTTGAGTCAAGGAGCTTGCTTACTTCTGTAACAACTCCTTTGTATCTTTATTTTATTGCATTGTTGTGCCAAGTAAAGCCTCTAATAGAAAGTTGATACTAGATTTGGATTTCTGCGCAGAGACAGATTTTTGCTGTCCACCGTTTTGAGCTGTACGCACTCCAGAAAAATCCAAAACTTCTGAAACAATTCAGGCGTGATCCTCATATATGTACGCAACTTTCATTAGTTTTGACTTTTCGCATCTGAGCAACTTAAGTGCCTCGAAAAAATTCGTCTTTCCAGACTGTTCTGTTTTTGACAGATTCTGCCTTTTGATTTGCATTCTCTCTTTTACTGTGTTTGAGTGGATTTCTTTGCTCCACAAAATATCAGTGGCTGTATCTAATGTCCAGAAGTGTTGGAGATGATTGTGTCATCACAGAACATGTGAATTTTTGATTATGCACTAACCCTCTAATGAGAATTACTCTAAGTTTGGTGTGAAGGAAGTTTTCAAGGATCAAGAGAGGAGGAGGATATGATATGATCAAGAAGAGTGAAAAGCCTAAGCTTGGGGATGCCCCCATGGTGCATCCAAGCATATTTCAAGAAGACTCAAGCGTCTAAGCTTGGGGATGCCAAGGCATCCCCTTCTTCATCAACAACTTATCAGGTCATCTCTAGTGAAACTATATTTTAATTCTTTCACATCTTATGTGCTTTACTTGGAGCGGCTGTGTGCTTTTTTTTTGCTTTGTTTTCTGAATAATGGATCCTAGCATTCTTGTGTGGGAGAGAGACACGCTCCGCTTTTTCATGTGAATACTCATATTCTTCACTTATATTTGTTGAGTATTCTTAACTAGCTACTGCAATGCTTTTAGCTCCTGTTTTTCATGCATCTCTTGTTCAGAGCTGTTAGTTCTTGTAGAGAAGTACTCTCTTGTTTCATTGTTATATTATTTGGAGAGTTTGTGTTGAAATAAGTTGATTGGTGTTTGGTTGGAAACAGAAAATGCTACATGTGGTAGATGGTTTATTGAAAAGACATACTCATTCTTGTAGATCATTGTCTTGGATAATTTGATGCTTTGCAATTGTTTTGAGCTCTCAAGTAGATCATGTTTAAGCTCTTGCATCATGTAGTTAAAGCCTATTAGTGGAGAACTACCGTAGAGCTTGTTGAGACTTGGTTTGCATGTTTGATATCTCTAAGGTCTAGATATTTTCTGGTAAAGTGTTTGAACAACAAGGGAGACAGTGTAGAGTCTTATAATGCTTGCAATATGTTTTTATGTGAGTCTTGCTATACCGGTTGATATCTGTGTTTGCTTCAAACAACCTTGCTAGCCTAAACTCTGTACTGAGAGGGAATGCTTCTCGTGCATCCAAACCTTGAGCCAAAACCCATGCCATTGTGTCCACCATAACTACCTATTATGTGGTATTTCCTGCCATTCCAAGTAAATATTTCATGTGCTACCTTTAAACTATTCAAAACTTTATTACTCCTTATTTGTGTCAATGTTTTATAGCTCATGAGGAAGTATGTGGCGTTTACTCTATCACCTTGTCATTTACTCAAGACAGAATTTCACCAATGGACTAGTGGCATATACATCCGCTTATCCAATAACTTGCAAAAAGAGCTGGCAAATGGGGTGCCCAGTCCCAATTAATTTCAACTATAACTGTTAATTCTCTTCACATGTTTGCCAATGATTTATCAAAAGCAAATCTCAAAATGTTAAACTCTATCAAATAGGCACTCCTCCATGGTATGTGATTGTTGGAAGGCACCCGAGGATTCGGTTAGCCATGGCTTGTGTAAGCAAAGGTTGGGAGAAGTGTCATACCAATTTATAAATATGCATGTGTAAACAAAAGAGAAGAGGGATGATCTACCCTTGGGTATAAATAACGTCCTTCATGGGAGCCGCTCTTGAAAGTCTGGGTGATAAGGGGGATAGAGTGCCCACTGCGATTCGTTGACAACAACAAACACCTCTCAAAAACTTACTTTATGCTCTCTATATGATTTCAAAAACCTAAAAAGCTCTAGCACATGATTTAATCCCTGCTTCCCTCTGCGAAGGGCCTTTCTTTTACTTTATGTTGAGTCAGTTTACCTACTCCTTTCTATCTCAGAAGCAAACACTTGTGTCAACTTTGTGTGCATCAACTCTTATATGCTTACTTATTGCACTTGTTATATTACTTTGTGTTGACAATATCCATGAGATATACATGTTGAAAGTTGAAAGCAATTGCTGAAACTTAAATCTTCCTATGTGTTGCTTCAATGCCTTTATTTAGAATCTATTGCTTTATGAGTTAACTCTTATGCAAAGCTTTTTGATGCTTGTCTTGAAAGTACTATTCATGAAAAGTTTTTGCTTATATGATTCAGTTGTTTATTCTTTATCTATTTGTTAGCAAACTATAGACCATTTCTTTGAGTCACTTCATTCATGACATGAGCCTTGCAATATTATTTGATCAAGATTGTGTGAAGCATGTCTCCTCAGAAATTATTTTGTTGTTATCGTTTTACCTACTCGAGGACGAGTAGAACTAAGCTTGGGGATGCTTGATACGTCTCCAACGTATCTATAATTTCTGATGTTCCATGCTTATATTATGCCAATTGCGACATGTTTTATTCACACTTTATATCATTTTTATGCATTTTCTAGGACTAACCTATTAACAAGATGCCACAGTGCCAGTTTCTGTTTTCTGCTGTTTTTGGTTTCAGAAAAGTTGTTCTGGAAATATTCTCGGAATTGGACGAAACAAAAGCCAAAGTTCCTATTTTCCTGACACGTACACGGAGTCCGAAGGAGAGACGAAGGGGGGCCGTGGGCCGCCCTCACCAGGTGGTGGCGCGGTCCCACACCCCTGCCGTGCCGCCACATGGTGAGGACGCCACGGGCCTCCACCGACGTTGCCCCTTCGCCTATAAATTGCCTTTCTCGGGAAAACCCTAAGGACCCGAGTCATGTTCCACGAAAAGTTCCAGAGCACCGCCGCCGTCAACCCTAACTCGGGAGGGTTCTGAAGCTCTTCCCGGCACCCTGCCGGAGAGGGGAATCATCACCGGAGGGCTCTACATCGCCATGCCTACCTCCGGAGTGATGTGTGAGTAGTTCATCTTTGGACTATGGGTCCATAGCAGTAGCTAGATGGTTGTCTTCTCCTCTTGTGCCATCATGTTTAGATCTTGTGAGCTGCCTATCATGATCAAGATCATCTTATTGTAATGCTACATGTTGTGTTTGCTGGGATCCGATGAATATTGATACTTGTCAAGTTGAATACTGAAATATTATGTCTATGTCTTTTATGATCTTGCATGCTCTCCTTTACTTGTTGATACTTTGGCCAAGTGGATGCTTGTGACTCCAAGAGGGAGTATTTATGCTAGATAGTGGGTTCAGTCTCCATTTAATCTGTGGGAGTGACAGCAACCCCTAAGGTTGTGGATGTGCTGTTGCCACTTGGGGTAACCTAATGATGCTTTGTCTAAGGATGAATGTGTTCTTTACATTATGCACTTTACTTAATGCAATTGTCTGTTGCTTGCAACTTAATACCGGAAGGGGTACGGATGTTAACCTGAAGGTGGACTTTTTAGGCACAGATGCATGCTGGATAGCGGTCTGTGTACTTTGTCGTAATGCCCAAATGAATCTCATAGTAGACCCCACAACTTGCACATGCATGTTATGCACTTATCAATATTGTCAATTGCCCAGCTGTAATTTGTTTACCCAGCATGTTAGTTATTTATTATGGAGAGACACCAATAGTGAACTGTGGACCCGGTCCATTCTTTTACATCTGAAATACAACCTACTGCAATCATTGTTCTTTTTTCATTCACTGCAAACAAACATCATTTTCCACACTATACGTCTAATCCTTTGTTTTCAGCAAGCCGGTGAGATTGACAACCTCACCGTTAAGTTGGGGCAAAGTAATTTGGTTGTTTTGTGTGCAAGTTCCAAGTCAACCGCCAGGACCTCCCCTACGACACCGCACTTTTTCTGGCACCATTGCTAGGAAGAGGAAGCACTCCACCAACACCACTTTTCTGGCGCCGTTAACACCTTCAGAAGTGTCTTCATCTCCTACTGGTTCGATAACCTCGGTTTCATACTGAGGGAAAACTTGCTGCTGCACTCATCATACCTTCCTCTTGGGGTTCCCAATGAACGTGTGACTTTCACGTCATCACTTGGCCGCAGACATGGATCCGGACATTGATCTTGTCACAGGCGAAGAGCTTGAAGTAGTCCTCGCGCCGGCTGAGGAACTCGACGTAGACAGCGTTTCCGATGAAGAAGAACTCGACGTAGATCTTGAAGAAGAGGAAGAACTTGCCGTGGCGCGAGATGCAGACGAATCCAGTGCTTGCGCCCCCTACCTGGCGCGCCAGATGTCGTGTCTCGAAGGATGGACACCGGGGATGACAGGCACCCCTTTTGTAGATTCGGTAGGGGCGCGAAGGAGGCTGGAAGACGTCTCCCGTAGAAGGATCGCCGGCAAGCTCTCACTCTCTCTCGATCTCGACGTGTAAGGCAAACAAGCAAGGGACACGACGATCTACCCAGGTTTAGGCCGCCCGAAGGCTAACAGCCCTACTCCTGCATGTCTGGATAGATGGAAGAATCATGGTGTGGCTACAAGGATGTCTCCGGCGAGGTACCCGGCAGGGGTTTTGGCCAGAGGAAGAAGAAGGACAGATCCTTGCCCGGAGGAGATCACCTTCCTTCTCTTCCCTGCCCTAGCCTAGCTCTGTGGTATTCTTGCTCTGCTAGTCTCCATGGGTGTCTTCTATCTTGGATTCGTCCTCTTCTCCTCCATGCCTTGGTCCTCCTTTTGTAGATAAGGGGATGTCACAGAGGTCATGCGAGGAGCGTGAGGGGGTCTTGGCGGGAAGAAACCCCTCTCCATGGTGGAGGAGGAGACGTGGCCTCTCCTCCTCCAAGTATCCTTCGCCGGTTTGGTGAGATCTCCACCCTTTGGGGGAAAGCGAGGTGGGCAAAGGCTGGCACACCGCAGGCGGTGTCCCCTGCCCGCGCCTTGCTTCCCAAGTCTTCTGGGTTCTTCTACCGTCTTCTGGAGTGTGGTGGAAACCCTATCTTCAGCTCGTACGGACTGGTACCCGAGAGGGAGCCCGGCCCTGCCGGGGTCTCACGCTCTCGGGGTGTTCTTCTGCTTCCGGGGTGTGGGGGACCCGGGGGTCCTTCGCACCCGGTGGTCTTGGCTGGCGCGCGGGGTGCCCGCCAGTCTTGCACCGTGTCTTGGTCATGTCCATCTTCGCGTAGGGCCCACAGGCGGTGGACCCACTTTGGCAGCACTAGGGGAACCCGTGTTCCACTGCTGCGACAGCATATATATCAAATTGTGCACAACAAGCACTGCTACAAAATGGAAGTAATGAATGTAGCGTGGTTAAGGTCTTGTTAGCATTAGATTTTACAACCAATCACTAGGTTTTACCACTGCTACATTAGGGGAACTAGGTAAATATAGCGTGCATTTTACGGACCATTTGGTTTCTAGCTCTTAATCTTTATCATGTAGAACAGGCTTCCGCTAAGAATTATAATATGCTCTAGCTTTTTTTCTGAATGGCACATATAAAGACGATTTTTTGCGTGTTTATTCACTGATTTCAGTCTATATAATTCACACTAAAATATCTATAATTGGGAACAAAGGGAGTAGATAATAGCTGATTAGGAAGAAACATACACACACTAAATTGAGAGCACTTAACAACGATAAGGCTACGGCCTCCGCATTAGGAAAATCATTTTATTTTGTCCGCTCCAAGCAAACACGGGAAAAACAATTATATAACGGAAAAAAAATCACAATATCCATATCCGGAGAAACTAGACTATGCACAGTACATGTTGAAGCGCCTTGACAATAAAACTTGGCAGGGGACAAAAACGTCGGAAGAATGACACCTATCAATTATTTCGCCCCCAAAAGATAGGAGACATAACATCATCAGTGTAAATGCTGACATACATATTTTATCTAACAGCGCTAGCTAAAACAGAGGATCAACAAAGACATGTCTGGAGTTATCTCTCTCGAGAAAAGTACGCAGACATTCTTGTCGTTGCGATTCTGTGAAATTTCATTCATAGGCTGGAAACCGGTACACGGGGCAAGCAGCACGATGCCGATGCCATATTGCTTGATGTCCAGGTAGCCTTGGCTTTGCCGACGAGATCACAAGGCTATCTTATGTGGATGATCATCTTGTCGACGAGCGCCTTTTGCTCCGGGAAATAATCCAGCAACTCGTCTTTGGTCACCCACACGTGGTCCTCGCACTTCCCGATGTCCAACTTGGTGGTGCCAATCACTTGCGATTTGAAGAAGAAACGCTGCAGAGGCATTCACATGGTTATGAAGACATCACATGGCAGTAACATCAAACAAATAAATCAAGTTTAGCATCACAAAAGTAAACAAACAAACTAAACATAGTACTGAACCTATTATTTTTATTTTCATACGGTGAGACAAGAAGTACCTTGAAGGATGCAACACTCGAATCTCCCGTTTGTTCAGGCACCATATGGGCCATTGGAGCATTACCGACGAAATATGTGTTGTCCAGTCCGCCCAGAACAGACTTTAATGCTGACTCAGCACACTGAAATCAAATACCCTGTAAGCAAACACATGATAAATGGAGCGATATAGTAGTCTAAGACAACAATGCTAAACTGGTTTGCATGAACATGAGGGTCCAAAATAGTGTTGAAAATTAAACTGGAACTGAACAACAGCATGGACCGTATATATGTAATTTCATAGGTAATCTTTTGCAAGTGCATACCAAACGCAAAGTGTCTTCATTTTCATACACTTTTTCTGGAAAATGCCAAACAGGCTTGCCATCAGGAGCCCAAAGGTCTTGCCATACAGGAGAAGATAGAGTTTATTGTCTAGAGCTCGTTGTAGTGACCTACAGAAGACACTGTATTAGCATAATCCAGATATGGTGTTACGCTCATAGAGCAACATTATCACGACAGTTAATTCACAAGACATATTTGAGTTTCAGCACATGCATGCGAGCCGTGAAGACAATATCACTGACAAGCAGTAAGAGGATATCACTAACATGATATCATAGTTTCAACTTTTAGAAAAATAGGCCATTAGGTTTAAGGTGGGTAACAAAGGAAATAAGCAGAGCGCCTGGCAAGGTATACAAGGTACATAGAGTGAGAAACTGAAGCAGTTCACTACAACCAAGATATTATGCCACCAAGCAAGGGAGGCTGAGAAATAAAATGACGGGAGTGGAAGTTGAAAACTTACTTGCGGTCATTTGCTTTGTCAGCTTCTGTGATCCTCGGAGCAGGCACATAGTCTATCTGATAATCACCCTTGCCCCTACACAAAAGAAAACAAGCATGTTGCAACACCAAGTATTCAGTAACAAAGAAAAGAACCCAATCAAAGCCCGTCCAGAAACATTCCATTACCACATCCAATTGTATGTACTATAATCAAATGCCTAATGTGTCATGCCTTATCTATGTTATGGAGCAGATATAACTAACAGAAGGTGCGGTTTATGGTATGGATTCTGCCGAAATCTTGGTCCATTCGCCCTTTTACGGATGTTCCTCCTAAGCACCATTACATGGTATCACTCTGAAAACCCAGAGGATCGCACTAGTGCACAAGTTCCATTTTGTGGATATCACTATGCAGTGGGTATCAACTTCTGACCTGCAGGTCTCTATTCGATTCAAGGCATACAATCCCAGGTTGACACAGCACAGATACTGAGTGGATTACTTTTCTCAATGTTTTAATCTGGCCAGTTTTTGGCCATGCCTCAGCGAATCATGAAGAATCACAACTACGGGCATTACTTGTATGACTACTCCATATATCAGTACCAATCGCTCCCCAAGTTTATCTTGTACTACATGGTAATGGTAAACAACGAATAATCAGATTCCATGAATTTGTACATGACTTATTATACAGTATTCTTGCCACACAATGCGTATAAACCCGCCATACATTTCACTTTTGCCTAGGGCGAGATCTGCAGACCAGAAATGGCCGACGCAGACACAACTACGGGGAAGAGGAAGAGCTTCACCTGGCCTCCGCCTTGCCGAGGACGTCGTCGGGGTACTTCCGCCTGTACTGCTGCCGCCACCGGAACCTAGCGAGTAGAGGAGACGACGGGGTCAGCCAAGCGAACGGCTGAAACTGGACGAGAGGCGGGTTGGATATGGGGCTTACGAGAACTCCTGGAAGGCGTAGACGACGGGGTGGATCTTGGGGATGACCACCGGAGGCGCTCGAAGACCACCGACGCCACGATCTTACCGTCGTCACCGGAAGCAGAGGGAGAGGGGAGGAGCTGAGGCCGCGCGCCCACCGGATCGACCGGAGGTGAAGGCGGAGGCTCGCCGGCGGTCGCGGCAGCATGGTCGGAGTCGCAAGAGAGGAGAGTGTGGGCGGAGGCAGTGAGGAAGAACCTCGTGGGCTTAAACCCGGTTCCTGGGCCTTATTCACGGCCCGGCCCGCATCATCCCTTTCCTCTTCTTATTCCTTTCTTCAAGTGATGATGAACTTGATGTTCTAAAGTTTGGAGAGAGAAATATAATTTGATTATTCTATAGTTCCTCGCTAACAACTTGGAGAGAAGATTTTCATTTTTTGTGTTAATTGATTTGGAGAAAAGTCGAGGTGTAATTTTTCAATGGCCCCAAGATTTCGATGTTCCTCGATTTAGATCATTTTCTAAAAAAGACGTGTTTCTCTGTTTTAGTTCCATTTGATAAGAAAGATGCCCTAATTACCCATTTTCCTACAAATCTATTAAATGACCATGAAATTTCCACCATAGCCCTATGAGGCTGGTTTAACAAGGAGTCGCCCACTAGCCGCCGTAGGCTCGTTCGAGACCGAGAAGAAAGGCAACAACGACATCCGAGTGAGAAGAGGACATCCTTGCATTAAAAAAAATGCAACAAGTATCCTACCGATTCGAAAGAGATTTCTCAACCGATATGTTTTCTTTTCTGTGTTTCTCTCCCCAAGCGAGAGAGAAACATGCCTTTTCGAGACGACGAAGGTGAAACTGAATTTGTGGGCTCGCCTCAACCCGCTAGCATACGAGATTGTGTTGCCATGGTGCCGCATGGAAGTATAAAAAACTTCAGTTTCTTTGACAGCATATTAAATTTATTGCTAAAATAGGATAATAATACTTAATAGATTGTTCATCAAAAGAAAATGGAGCCTGGTAGGGAGGAATGGACCGTTATACCCCCGAGCCACCCTAACCAAACCAGACCCACTCGCCGCGCCGCCGCGGGGCCTCATCGCCGTTCCGCCGCGCCGCCGCCGAAATCGCCCTCCACCCCCTTCCCTAGGTGAGCGCCCCCCTCCCCATCCCCGCGCCCTCGCCCTCGTCTCTCCCTCCGGGCCTCGCTTCTCCCTCGCCGCCGGTCGGATCAGGCACCGCGCGCGCGCGCTTGTCGACTGGGCGTCGCGTTGCCGGTTCGACGCCGCCGTCGCGTTGCCTCGATGCGGGTCCTGGTAGTCCGGTTCCGTGGATTTGGGCGCGATGGGTGAGTGAGTGAGCGGTAGATGGGTCAGTGGGTTCCACGGTGGATCGTGGTTTGGAGATGGGGGAAGGGCCGCGCCTCCATCGTGAGATGTGGCTGTATTTTTGAGCGACGAACTGGGAGATGGCATGCAGTTAATCATACTACCTCCGATGTCGTCGTGTGTAATTGTTTCTTCTTGTCTTGCAGTTGCTTGTAGAGCTGGGAATGGAGGAGGGTGGGCGACAGTGGTGCCGGAAGCGTCTGTCGGAGGGGACCAGCTTCCCGTGGGTTCGACCGTGCCTACGGTGGTGCCAGAGGAGGCTGTTGGTGCGGAGCAGCGTGCTGAGGGCGTGACGGTCCTTTGGTGGTGACAGAGGAGGCTGTTGGCGTGGACAAGCGTGGCTGAGGGCTCGACGGGGCATATGGTGGCGCCAGATGAGGCTGTTTGATGGGGATCAGCGTGCGGGGGACTCGATGGTGCCTATGGTGGTGACAGAAGAGCAGGCTGTTGATGCGGAGCAGCATGCTGACGGATCGACGTGCCTATGGTCGTGCCAGAGGAGGCTGTTGTGTGGGCCAGAATGCGGAGGGCTCGACGGTGCCTATGGTCGTGCCAGACGAGGCTGTCGACATGGAGCAGCATGTTGAGGGCTCGACGGTGACTAGAGTGGTGCCAGATGAGGCTGTCGACATGGAGCAGCATGTCGAGCTTTTGGCGCCAGCTCCTGTGGTGAATCCTGGGGTAGCTGCTGGCGAGGTCATCATATTGAGGACTCGACCAGCCAGGACAAACACGGTAAGCGATTCAAGTCTATGTCACTGCAGCAGCCGCCTGCATATCTTACTTTTGTTTACTGTATCCCGTCCTTCTCGCTGTAGGATTTCACTGATTGCTGGGTAGTGAAACTTATATACCCCCATGGGTAGATTATGGAGCATAACATTCCGATTTGTGGACAATTAATTTGGGTATCACTAATGGATGTCTGTCGTGTACACATTGGTAACACGCTTGTTTGTCTGAATCTTAAAGCAAAAACCAGGTAGAACATGTGCCTACCAGCAACTCTGAATGCTACTAAAGTTAAAAGGCTGACGGAAGAGGCCACCACCACTGCGTTGACACACAAACATCCTTCCAGTTGTTTCACAGTCGTTCCTTAACGAATCCCTTACATTTTTCGGAACGAACAGATGTCTAAAAATATTATTAATTTTTCACCAAACTTAGACCTACATTAATGCTTATGAGAGTGGGTTTCGTACTTTGTCTGGGTTAGTCCTCCTGCTATCTCCAACATACATATATATGATATACTGAAAATTCTGGCGTCTCCGCGTACAAAACGTTTCCGATAATCTGATATATGATATTTGCCTCATATATTATCATGGGTCAGAAAGTATGAGCGCTCACCCAGACAAGTGCATATTTTTGCGCAATGCATATTTGGTGCATTTCAAATGTAGAGATGTAAATTTGCATGACGTATTCAAGCATAGAACATTAGAACATAAACATTCCGATTTATGGACAATAATTACGTATCATTAATGGGTATGTCTTGTGTGACATGTGCATATTGGCGTGCCACCTGTATGTCTGAGTCAGAGAATGGGCACAAATATCTATACACATTGCATGTGTGAGAAAGTATGCACTCACCCATACAAGTACATATAGTTCACGCTAATGCATATTTGGTGCATTTCATATAATTGCCCTTTAGCTTTATCGCTATTGCTGTAAGTTACAATATACTTCTTGCAATGCTTGCATATACTCTTAAACATGTTGACTTCAAATTTACATTAACATAGTTAAAAAATTATATGTTAATTTTTTAATAGTAAACTAGGTAATATATCTTAGACCTGCAAAACCTAGAAATCTATATTATTGGTATCAGTTTGTTGAATCCATGTTCTGTTTTTTTATTGTCTAAACATTTGAAAATTTATTTCATTCTAGGGATATTGATGTAATTATCAATGTTACTCCTGAGGAAATGAGAGGCATCATCCAAGTTATTGCTGATACGGGGAAGTTCTGGTATTATTCTGAACATGGATGAATTTACATACTATTAATGTTATTTAGATGTTCTTTGAATGTTGGATGCAACTGAAGCTTCATATTTCTGTTCAGATCCGCAACTTATAATTCAGTTTTCTTCCTCATAAGAAATAGGAAATGTCATGTCTTTTCTCTTTAGCTTAGCATTTGAAAACAAGTAATAATCTCAGTTGTAGTTCCAGTGGGTATTGTTCTGGGTGAACCAAGCATAGGTTGATTTAATTGTCCACTTTAGCTTTCAAGAGATAGCTTCTGTTCAGGCCTTGGGATTAACTTCCGCTTTACAGGCATGAATGGAGTTATCTGAAGAGATTGTTGTCTCTCCAATTGATGCAGGTATGTGGAGGTATGCCATGAAAAAGTTTCACATTGTCTGTAGATTGTTATATTGGCTATGCTTTGTCCGAATATAGTAGCTGCACTTACCTTCTAAACGGATTTTCATCATTTCACATATCAAGGTCTTGGTGAATACTCTGAAGCTCAAATGGTGAACAGAGCAGATGGACAGCAGCAGAATTCTTCGTCAGCAGAGACAAACTCAGAGCTGTTTGGCCAGCTCAATGATGGTACTATTAGAAGTCTTCAATTTGTCTCAAGTCTTCACATTTGCTGTTACAAATATGAAGGTTTAACAAAATTCACATTATTTATGGCATATATGTTCTTGTCAGCCATTGTAATAGTATAAGTCATAGACTCCTAGTATCTGCTCAGTAAGTGCAGATTTATTGACTTCGGTATTGTTAGCAATTACCCGTTGATCCTGGCGTGTAGTTTGTGCATCGTCATAACTCATGTTGGCTGTTTAGAATATGAACTGCACAGTTCGATGCATTTGAAGTCGACGCGCTAATACGCAGTTTATCTACTTTTAAGAACATGAATATGAGTATGTTTCAGAAAACTTTAGTTCTGTTTTTGCAATCGTGGGTTTGTTGTTCCGCAATTCCCTTGCGTGAATATTGAATTGTTGTTGGTGTTGCACTTCATAAGAGAGTTGAAATGCATGTTTATTCAACCTTTTGTGTTACTGTGTTGTTTTTATTTTCAAAGGTGATGTGGCAAAACAGTTGTAATAAAAACTTTTTTCACAAATCAGGTTTGGCAAATTCTGTGATAGTTATTATTCTGACATTTGCACTTGTTTGCTGTGTTATTTCGAATGGAATAATATCTCCATTCATAACTTGACGTACTTCTTGTGGAGCATGAACTCTGATCATTTGCTTGCACATTTTTGCAGCCCTCTTGAGGTTTGAAGAAGGTCCTCCATTTACACTGCAAAGACTTTGTGAGGTGATGAAATTTTCACTTTATTCGATTCTAAAATTTCTCTCGTGATCTAATGGTCGGCAATACAGTTACTCACGAAATGAATGTTATATGAAGTTTATATGGTTTCATTTCTGTGTCGTATTGGTGTTGCTTCAAAAGGACCTTATACCAGTTTTCTGTTGACAGATTTTGTTGGATCCAAAAGGAACATATAAGAAATTGCCAAAGCTCGCTTTGGCCTTGGAGAAGGTTTGTTAACCAAACTTCCACCATCATGTAATGTCTGGTTATTTGCTATGCTACCCCGTAACTCTGCTGTGTATAAGTTTAACTCGTTAACCTGGAGCCTCAACTTCTCCACTTATACGGTCTAAAATGCTGACTATAGATAACTACAAAGTAGTTTTCTGTAAACTAAAACCGATCTTTGTCACGATTTCAAGCTCTCTTATTTTGCAGACCCTCTAGTCACGTCTACCATAACCAGGTGCACCGACCTGTACCCGGCCACCGCTCACGGTCCGAGCCCCGAGTTACAAGCGATCGCGAAACCGGTTGTCGCTCCCGCAGAACCTGAAAGGCCGCTCAGGCACCAGCCAGCAGCGGTGCCCAACGGAACGGAGCATGCAGGTGTAGGTGACGGCGACGAGGAGATGGCTGACGTGGAAACCGCGGCGGCGGTGCCTTCGGAGGCAGCCACGATGACGTTGAGATGCAGGAGGAAAAGCCTGATCAGATGGTGGATGTCGTCGGCTCTGTTGCCATATCAGGCAGCGCCGCGTTGCTGGAGAAGCGGCGGTCGGTGCCAGCAGACAGTCCCCAGATCCACAGAGTTCTCTTTAGCAGCGATCCGGATATTGGTACGGCCACCGCGTTCGCTGAGTGTGCTATGTGATTACCGAGGCGTGGTGCGCCATGGATGGACAGACATGGATTGTTGACCATGACTGAGACGACTGAGATTCTCCGCAGGAAATGTGGTCAATTGGCGACGGTACATTTTCTTTGGTTGGCCATGAGCCCATGACTGAGGCTTGCAATGAGTTATGACCCAAGGTTACTTAGATGGGTAGTCGGCTATCTTTTCTTTTGCAACTTGCAATGTCCTGAAGCTATGAATCATGAGGAAGTGGTGAAATTTCTTTCGTGCCGGTTTTTACCGCCAAGCAGTTAACCTTGGCTGCAATTTTTTTTTTAAACCACCACGGCAGATTATATTAATTTGGCACAATTGTTACATCCCGTGATTACAGAACACACACAAGTTGGTGGATCGGCATGCCATATCTCATGGTCTACCTCGAAAAGCTTTGCTAAAATATGTGCGGCCCTATTAGCCTCCCTTGGACAATGAGAAAAACTAACATGACTAAAATTACGCAAAGGAACAAGCATTCTTCGTAAATTGCTGCAGCTGCTCCAGAGAGTTCCCGTTATTTTGCATGGTCTCCACAGCTTCCATGCTCCAAGAGAGTTCCCGTTATTTTGCATGGTCTCCACAGCTTCCATGTAATCAAATTCAACCATAATTCGATTTCATCCTACTGATCCAGCTAGTAGAAGTCCATTGCGGATCGCATGTGCCTCCGCCGTTGCCGCATCCTCCACATGATTAAGAGTCCAGCGACCACATGAGATGAACATGCCAAAGTGATCATGAATTATAGCTCCAGTACCTCCTGTATCAATATCAAAAGATGCCTCCACATTTAGCTTGACACAATCTTGGTGGTTTCAGCCATCCATGTCTGTTTATACGGTTGCTCCTGATCTTCTTTGCCCTCTTGAAATTCATAGCCAACGCTAGAATAGACTGTGCTGAGCGGATCGATCAGCAACCTCTTCACCATGTGTTTCTTGCGCCTCTCCCAGCAAGCATACCAAATGGTAACGGCAATGAGGTCACATCTTCTTAGTTCCAGGTGCATTGGTGCCTCAGCCGGGTTCAATAACAGCGAAACAAGAGCCGAGTCCCCTTGCACCTCTTCAATACATGCTTTAGTGACCGAGTCTAATAAACCAAAGTATTTCAAATCTCCTTGACTCCCGGACACTTGAAGAAAGCGTGAGAAATGCTCTCACAGTCAACCACACAGAGAGCACTGGCTTGATGGTTGGATGTGGCGATTAGCTAAAACCCCACAACATGGTATAGCACCTAATACCGATCTCCAACAATGAATTTTTATCTAGTTGGTACCTTAAAGACCAGATAGACTTCCAAATAGGATTGGACCCCGATGAATCAAAGAGTCTAGTTCTTCGTAGCTTCCTCCCATGCTGAAAATCCCATTCTTGATAATACGCAGATTTACCGAGAACACTCCGTTTTTATTATAATACCATGAAACAAAGTCCTCCATCATACCAACGGCCAACGAAATCTTAAGAATTCTTTCTGCATCAGCCCTCCAAAATAGATCTCTAATAAGCTCCTCATCCCATTCATTGTTTTCATTTATAAGTTCAGAAACATGAGTATAGACAATGTTACCATCTCTGGTCATAATTTTCCGGTTTGAGCTAGTTGGAATCCAACAGTCGTTCCAAATATTGATATTCTCTCCATCTCCCACTCTCCAAATGTGTCCTCTTTTAAAAGTTTGGATCCCACTCACAATTTAATAAGTCGCCCGAAGAAAAACTTTGCTCGTAAAACTTGGGCACATAGAGAATCAGGTTCTGAAATCAACCTCCACACTTGCTTAGACAATATAGTAAGATTAAAGCTCTCCAAGTCTCTAAAACCCATACCTCCATTCTTTTTTGGTATACACATCTTCCACCACGCAAACCAATGCATATGGTTTTGTTGGTCATCATCTCCCCACCAAATTGAGATATTGCAGAGATTATCTCTTTACATATCTGTTTCGGCAGCTTGAATACCGACATTGCATACGCTGAAATAGCTTGAATAATGGATTTGATAAGGACTTCTTCCCTCCAAAAGAAAGATCTTTCTCGTTCCAACCCGTTAGCAATTTGCACACTCTATCAATAATATGTTGGAAGCAGTCCGATCTATCAACTCCCACCAATGGTGGAAGGCCCAAATACTTGTCTGTAATGGCTCTGTCATTATATCCAGGGTGGTGCAAACCTCCACTCTCACATCCACCCGCTACATGGGCTAAAAAATATGCTAGATTTCTTCACACTGATCATTTGCCTGAGGCCGCACAATATTCATCTAGGCCCTCTTAAGACTCATGGCATTGTTATTATCAACCTTCATTAATATTAGAGAGTCATCCGCAAATAACAAATGAAAATAGAAGGAGCTGAGCGGCACACTTAACTCCCTGTATATTAACTGCTGTCTCCTCATACGAAATCAAGCTTGAGCCCTTCCGCACATAATAAAAAGAGATATGGTGACAATGGATCCCCTTGTCGCAGCCCTCTGCCCGGGACAATAAATTAGATAAGCAATTATTTAAGCGAACTTTGTACCTGACCGAGGTCACACACTCATAATATGATGCACCCAATCTGCTGCGAAACCGAGTTGCAAAAGAATCAGCTCCAAAAGTCTCCATTCAGCTTTGTCATATGCTTTGTGCATGTCCAGCTTGACTGCACAACTACCATACCTCCAACTCAACTCCTTGTTTTTATTGCATGATAGCTCTCATAGGCAATTAAGAAATTATCAGTAATGACTCTCCCAGTACAAATGCACTTGCATTGGTGACACAATCTCAGGAAGGATCACCTCAGCCTAGCCGCAAGGAGCTTTGAAATTACTTGTACACGATGTTACATAAACTTATTGGCCTGTCAACCTAAGATTGTGTGTCTAAGACTTACAACGCGAAATTGTATGAAAACCCAAGAAAAAATAATAAATATTTTTTTTATACATCTAAAATCACCCTAAAATTCGCTTATTCGTTTTTTTTCTTTGAGTAATTAAGGAAGCATGTGATATAATTCGCCAAAATCCCAAAAATAAACCGCAAAAAACCCACCCAGAAGCCTTCTTCTTCCTCGACGCATTCGTCGTCTCAACCACACTCCAGATCCGCCTCGCCGTCGACCATGGCGTCGCCGTCGGGGAACCCTGGCCCCGCCCCTTCGAGCTCACCAGGCTCTTCAACCCTCCCGCAAACCCTAACCACCCCACCACCACCGCCACCGGCGCCGTCTTCCCGGCGCCCCGCCGATGACCTCAGCCCACCGCCGGCCCCTACTCCTACCCGCCGCCACCCCGCCCTTCCACCTCAACCCCTACCTCCCCTACTCACCCGACCCCAACCACTTCCCTGCCGCCGCCGCCGCCTACGCCAACCCTAACCCCACCGCAAACCCTCTCCCATCCTCAACCCCGGCCACAACCCGGGCGCCCGGCTCATGCAACTCCTCGGCACCGCCGCCCCCCCTTTGACTCGCCCCCCACGCCGTCCACTTCCTCCGGGACGCCGCCGCCGCTCTCAGCGTCGCCGGCCGCGCTGGCGAGGATGGCGAGCAGCAGCAAGGCGCCCCGGGCAGGCTGCTGCTGGGGGCGCCGGGGACAGGTGCGTGCACGACGTCGACTCGCGGCTGCACCCCGGGAGGCGCGGGCCGCCGCAGCTGGAGGTCACGCCCATCACCAAGTACACGTCGGACCCCGGCCTGGTGCTGGGACGGCAGATCGCCGTCACCAACCGCGCCTACATCGTCTACGGCCTCAAGCAGGAAACATCCGCGTGCTCAACATCAACACCGCGCTCCGATCGCTCCTACGTGCCACACACAGGTGCGTCCCTTGGGTTGCTTAGTCTAGCGCCGCTCAAATGCGTTTGTTGGAGCCGTTTATAGATCCACTGGAATTAATTCTTGTTTCTTGTACCAATGAGGAGCGTTTTTCATCAGACTTGTAGAAACATATCTGATTTTTTGTTAGTTCCATATTTTTCTCGTTTCACAAGGTTGATATTTGTTAGTATGAAGATGCATTTCTTTGTTATGTTGCATTCTTATTTGTTTCCTGCAGAGAGTGACGGACATGGCTTTCTTTGCGGAAGATGTGCATCGTTTAGCAAGGTACTTTTACTGACATATGGGATCCCTGGATACCTTCTCTTTAGTTTTAGGTAGCCCTGTCGGGTACCTGTGCCGGCATTTTCGCTGGATCGTGCACACCTTGCGGTAGGTGTGGTGGCCTCCAGTTACTGCACAACATATTATAAGTTTCTTACTAGTTTCAATCTCTCACACACAATTGATATTTTGTTTTGGTGTGTCTACAGTGCAAGCGTGGATGGACGTATATGTCTGGAAGATCGATGAGGGGCCGGACGAGGAAAATAAACCACAAATCACAGGGAAGATTGAAATCGCCATCCAGATAGTAGGAGATGCTGAAACTTACCATCCAAGAATTTGCTGCACTCCCATAAGCAAGTAGAGCCTCATTGCCTGTCACTTTCTGTGTCTCTTCACTGGTTTCTGTTAATGACTCATGCAACTATCTTGTAGGAAATTCTGTTTGTTGGAATTGGAACTGCGTCTTAAGAATAGATACAACAAAAGTGGGAAGAGGAAGGGACTTCATCATAGAAGAGCCTCTTCAATGCACACTTGACAAGTGATTGATGGTGTGCACTTGGTTGGTAAACATGATGGGGATGTCATGGACCTTTCCTTATCTCAATGGATGACTACTCGTCTGGCTTCAGCATCAGCAGATGGCACGGTTTGTACAAGATGTCCTGTTCTTGTTTAAGAAACTCATGATAGGAAATGGCACAGGAAATAAATGATTTACAAAACAAATGATCCTGAACATCCTGCTTAAAATTATGTACTATTGCACAGTCAGATTCGGATTCGTTTCACCATATGATCAACAGAAACACACTCTGAATTGTTGATGCAGTTTATAATCAGTGTTTATTGTTGGCAGGTAAAAATCTGGGATGATCGCAGGGCAGTGCCTCTGTCTGTGATTAAACCGTACGATGGTAAAGCTGTCTACTCGGTTTCTTTCCTTACGGCACCTGAACAACCAAATCATATAAATCTTGTTACAGCGGTATGCATTCTTGTACATTTTTTCACATTTTATTTACTATATTTTCTGTCATCGTTAATCACCTTCAGTAGACGTGCTATTCTGCCAAAAATAATAATAACCATAACACAGTTGTTCCATCTCATATTGGGTTGGAGTTTCACCATGCTTAAATATCATGGCAGTACCTGAGGAAACTGGATTTTATAATGCTGAAAGAATCGCTGTTTTCTTATTACTATTAATGTCATTCCTTATTTAGCATATATCTTCAGTCTGATTAGTACCTACTATTTTTTGTTATATTGCAGGCCTCTAACCGAAAGTAAAAATCTGGGCTTCCTCTGATAAGGAAGGTTGGTTGTTGCCAAGTGACTCTGAGACTTGGAGATGCACTCAGACTCTCGAACTCGTGAGTTCTCTGGAACATAAGGTTGAGGAAGCATTTTTCAACCAAGTAGCAGTGTTGCCACGAGCTAGCCTTATTTGCTTGCAAATGCCAAAAAGAATGCTAATATGCCGTCCATGTGAGTATGGTCCAGATCCGCTTCTACTCGGTTGGACTATATAGCAGATTTCACACGTTGCAATGCAATTTTAAGTTTGACTGGAACACATGAAAGTCAACCAGATGGAGAACAAATAGTGCAAGTCTATTGTGTCCAGACAAGGCTATCCAGCAGTATGGGTTGGATTTAACCCTTTGTTTGCCTCCTACAGCTGATAATACTGGTCTTGGTAGGGATCCAGCTAGTTCTCATGTATATGAAAGAGCTCTAGAAGTGGCATCTGCGGAATCATCCCCAGGAACGAAACCATTAGTGATCATCGGGCACAGGTAATGTCATAGTAACTTCACATACTATTCGTTCAGTAATTAATATAGTCTTGAGACTGGTGGTGATCTTTCACCTTCACTTTCTGTGTATGCAGAAACTGATACTACTGCGAATGTTCCATCCTTGACTTCTAAATCAAGCATGGATAACACTGGATCTTATGCAGCAGCTGTCTTGAGAAGAGATCCTTCAACTAGTCCACCTCTTGGCGACCAGTCATCTTTTGATTATTCGAGTAAGAAAATGATGGATTCTGATAATACAAATGGGCAAGGAGCATAGGTAGAAATGATAGTACTGGAAGCAAGAGCCAAGAGGCCAAGGTGATGGTACAGTTTCAGATGCTCACCCAAGTTTAACGTCGAGTGAATGCCACACACTTGATTACCCCATCTGAAATTATTTCAGGTGTGCTCCCATCTGCGGAAACAACTGCTAAAGGCAGCCCACAGAATGTAGAAGTGAGTCAAAGCATGTGGTTGAGAAAAAACCAGATCAAATTGTTGATTTTGAAGCTGTTAAGGAGACCCAAGTTGTTCATGAGAAAATCGATAGACTCAACCAGTCTTTGAGCAAATGTAGGTACTGACAGTGAATTTCGGTAACAACTGACAAGTACAGCTTGGAAGACTCGCATCAATCATCCCTTGCTTTTGAAACAACATTCCGGTGCTGGGGAGGAAAACGGTCGAAGAAGAACAACTGAAGCTCCCAAGAAAACCGATGGTTCTGTGCTTCAAGGAACTTGGATACCAAAGAGGAGAAAGTTCTGCACCCTCAGGTCTCTGGCAGTTGTCTCCCTTACGAGCACTTTCAACTCCACTGACTCCCCCTCCAAGCAATTCAAACCCTGCTATTGGTTCCACCCCACAAATAGCTGCTATCCAGGAGCATTGCAACAGGTTATGACACTAACAGTCCAACATTATAGATGCTGATAGTCTTTAACCGATTACACCAAAATATTGCTAGAAATTCTAAAACAGCAATCCAATTTTTAAAGAATATTGATCAAAATTTATACCTAATCTATCAGTATTTCAAAAAATGATGCTGTTATGGTTGAAGTAATTAAGATTGCTGTAGCGTATGTATCATCTTGCCTTTTGCTACGAGGAAGAAGGCTGTCAGTCCTCACTGTTAAAGTTTCTAACTTGTGGTTGTGCATTGCATAACAATCCTAAGCGGCATATTGAACTTAGCCACTGGTTGGAAATAAATCGCTGGTTGAATACAACAGCATACAGTAAGTAGTAAAAATTCTAGTCCTCAAGTTAGCCACTGTGCATCATAGGAAGCTCGAATCAACTGATATTAAACTTTCATTGATTATCCTTTCCTAATTTTCTATTATTTCATTGTTGTTGGGTTCATGTTGTGCCATAATATGACATCATATTTGTTACTTGATGCCATGGAGGGCGGCATCATTTTCTTGCACAAAAATTGTTCAAAACCATTAATTGTGATGTGAGGCATTAGATATTAACAATACATTTATAATTGCAGCTTATGGCCATGCACACTGACATGCAAAAGCAGCTGAACACAATTGTGTCTGCTCCTATTGCAAAGAGCAAAAGGATAGAGACTTCACTAGGGCGTAACTTAGAGAAGTCCATGAAGGCTAACGTGGATGCCATGTGGGCTCGTTTCCATGAGGAAAATGCAAGGCATGAAAAGGCTGAGAAAGAGCGAATGCAGCAGTTTGCTACTCTAATCACAACTTCTGCAAACAAGGATATTCCCGCAATGCTGGACAAGTCATCGAAGAAAGAAAAATCATCATTGGGAGCCACTGTTGCACGACAACAGCACCAATCATTGAGAATCCTTGTGTTCTGCTGTTTCTGATTCACTTCAGGTATGGCTATTTCTTGCTTTAAATTATATATATATTCCGATTTCCCCAAATATTTCTTGCTGTTCATCATATTCTAATTACCCCATATTCTCATCGACCCACGCCCTTTTAGAAAGTTTCTCGGTGAAAAGGTTGTGAATCAACTGGATAATCTGTTACTATGAAACTTGAAGCTACAGTCACGAAGCAGATCCAAACACAGTTCCAGACATCTGCCAAGCAGGCACTTCAGTATGAATCTTTGGTACATATATAAGATTATTGTAGACATCCTGGTTTTCCCAGTTATATTTCTTGAGTGTTTGACATTTGTATGGTTGCTTGAAGAACCCATAAATGCACGATCTTGTAAACATGGAGTAGCTTTTAGGTCTTCTATGGGAAGATCATGTTTAGCCTACCCCAACTTGTTTGGGAAAAAAGGCTTTGTTGTTGTTGTTGTTGTTGTTGTTATATGGGAAGATCATGTTTGTAGAAGATGGATAAAGATAATTATTTCTGTGACCAGAGTAGTTTCACGGTATCATGTAGCATCGGCATCCCTCAAGGAGACAAGGACACACACTCAGGATGTAGACGGACGGTCCGCTGACGTCTGCGTCCGTCCGCTCGCTACACGAATACTATTGTAAATGAACTGCATGCGCAGGGATTGAGATTTGCTTCTAGAGAGCTGCGTGCTTCCTTCCGCCGAATCTTCTCCTCTTCCTCCAACGTTGCTTTCTCCTCTCCACCACCACTGCCTCCACGATGCCCAGCAGCTCTCACTCCACGGCTAGGCGACAGGGAGGGCATCGAGTCATAGGTAGCGCTGCTGAATAATGGAGACTGCGCGGCATTGCCGGGGACAGCCGAGGAGCCGGTCGCGTGGAGCGGCCAGGAGCAAGCGGCGACGATTTTGTTACTTCTATGCGAGGTAGACACGGACTGCAGCGGCCTAGCAGAAAGTTTTCCTCAGGCCCGTCCCAGTTACACGGCCCATCCGCTTGTCCATTTTGGGCTCTGAAGCGGTGTAGACAGAGCGGACAGGCAGACGTCCCGTGTCCGCCTACATCCTGAACACACACCCATTCACTCCAAAATGCGTACTTTCTCATATTAGCAATCCAAACACCATGTTGCATATCCAAACCCAATGTATAAAACTGTACATGCAAAACAAAATGTGGATGTCATCTCAGCAACTTACTACTATCTCTATGCACGATCATGACGTGTTAAAATACAAAATATCAGTTTATAGTTTTTGATTTGATCACTGCAGGATGCTTTACGCTCAGCTTCGAGACATCGATTATCCCGCTTTTGAACATCTTGTAAGACAAGTTCGAGCAAGATGGATGGTGCATTCCAGAAGGGTATGTCCGAGCATGGTGCTGCTATCCAGCAGCAGGTCGCCGGAGGACATACTCCATTGGCAGAATCTAAGGGTATGCTTGCAAGCCTTTGTTGCGCTCTTGTTGCTTGCAGATCCATAGGCACATGGAAATACAGAACACACAAGCGGAAGCATGCTAATGGTGTCATTCACAATGCATTATTTCAGGAAACAATCACTTCAGCATCATCGATTACCCAGGGTCTTACAACCAGATTAATTGATGGCCAGCGCAAGCTTTTGGCACTAGTTGCATCGGGGAACCAGTACCACATAGTCCTAGTGTTATGCAGCCCACCAGTGTCCAGTGCCTAGTCTCCCTAAGTACTAATTTTTTCGCAACTCTAGGTTTCTCCTGATTGCTCAATGACGATTGTTCTCATGTCTGTGAATACGGTCTTAACCTCCTCAAACGTTTTGTGTGTTTTGTGAATAATGAAAACATCAGCGCATTTGGTTTACTGGTTGCAACCCGCTTTCAGGTCGATGTTCCGATAGACCCACTGAAGGATCTAAGCAGACTGATATCTGAGCGTAAATTTGATGAGGCGTTTACGATGGCTCTTCAAAGAAACGACCTCTCCTGGTCTCTTGGTTTAGTGCTCTCAGGTATTGGCCACAGTTCAACTTCCAGTATAGTTGCTATTCCTTGTCGCTTGAAATAGATGTCTATAAACATGTAGAGCTTGCATAACATAGTTAGGTCCACTTCATGCACCATGTTTCCGTTACATGGAGTAGCTCTATATCTGGTGGTCCAACCTTGTAACTTGCTGTGGATACCTGATAAAGTAATAGCCTTGCTGCCAGGTTGATCTGCAAGGGTTGTGTGGAATGAACCCGGCCCCTCTAAACCAAGGTGCTCTAGCCCCTTTTCCAGCAGCTGGCATATGATGTAGCCAAGGACATGCCCTGAAGCTTCAGTGGATGAGGGCCGTCGCCATGGCGATCCAACCGACGGACCAGATGATCGCGGTTCATGTGAGGCCGATATTCGAGCAGGTCTATACGCCGTGCTGGCCCACCTGCCAAGGACCAGCCCGCTTGAGGCGAACGACATCCGGCTGATGA